>CM043709.1:26796524-26994853 GCA_023969325.1 Oryzias curvinotus | reverse complement strand
TAAAATGCAGCGACCAGAGGACTTTAGTTAATTGTATAGGTTTGGAATTACATCTGGGTAGAAAAGCCAACATGTTGGGTTCAGTTTACTCGAGTAGGTCCTGTTAGGTTCAGAGGCTTTGTTGTCTGCACCTTCTATATGAAGCAGTGCATGCTGCAGTAGACACATACAAAACTCATACTATGTCATTGCGTATAATTGCTTGTTATTATTAATTTAGGTTTTTAAAAGAAAATGTACTTTACTGGTCACAGACTATTAAAATAGCTTGAGTTGTTGCTGCTTTAGAGAGCATGTTTCTTCCTTGTACCCATTATTACCCTGACTTCACTGATTTAGTTTTAGAAATAATTCTTATTTGTTTAAGGGTAATATTTGGAGAGTTCCATTTTAATCTAAATATGATTTAAACTTAAAATGGGACATATTAGTAGTGCCCAATAATAACCCCTCAGTCTGTTCTTTGTTTTAACCTAAAGGCCCGTACACACCGGGACGAATATTTGCCTGGCGTTATTCGCCAGCGTTTTTCGCCACGTCTTTTGTGTTCACACCCAGGCGATTTTCGCTGACGATGAGCCGAGCCAACATGCAATTTCATTCCCTGACATTAGATGGCGCTTAATGTAAAACAGAAATACTCCTGTACACAAGGTGGTCGCTTTTCACTCAGAAGAAGAGAGCCAGTATTTACTCGTTCGTCAGAATCATACAAAGAAAACATGAATATTTCAAGCACCAGTAGCTCCAGCTCCAGTTCCAATTATTGTTCTGTTGATGATGAAAGACGCCGGAAAAGACGCC
This sequence comes from Oryzias curvinotus, assembly GCA_023969325.1. Taxonomy (NCBI): domain Eukaryota; kingdom Metazoa; phylum Chordata; class Actinopteri; order Beloniformes; family Adrianichthyidae; genus Oryzias; species Oryzias curvinotus. The sequence continues at coordinate 26,994,049 of CM043709.1, read as the reverse complement.
GATTTTGGGTACATCCCATAGTTACGAGAAGAGAAGAACATGGTGAGTTTTATCGACTGGTACAAGAGCTGAAAATGTATCATGAGCGTTTTCGGGGATATTTTAGAATGTCCGTCATTATTTCTTTGCGGCAGTGAAGACGCTACTTGGCGTCTATCTTCTTTGCTGGTATGTGTGCTCAGAAAGGCAGTGTTGTGTTTGAGCGCCCCCAAGTTGTGTTTTACTGTAACTTCAGAAGCTCCAGACACGTGTGCAAAAGCGCCATTCTCATTGGTTGTATAGATTTCGACGCGAGGCGTCAAAAAAAAAAAAAACGAACCCGAGGCGGTTTTTTTTTGACGCTTTGACGCGTGGCGTTTTTTCGTGTCGGTGTGCACACTCTCATTGGTGCCCTTTGTTTAGTCACGAGGCGAATTTCGCCGGCGAAAATCGCTGGCGAAATTCGTCCCGGTGTGTACGAGCCTTTAGGGTGTATTCAGACTGGAGCATTTGGTTTGCTTAAAGTGAATCAGCGTTCATTTCTAGGAAAAAAAAGTCCTCATTTCTGTTGTGCTGCGGTTTATGCTATTGGTGCAGTTATGTTGTGGTGTTGCGGGTAATTTCGTTGTGTTGCGGGTAATGCTGTTGCGTTGTCTTTTGTATGTAGCGTGAGCCCTGTTAGTCACCGTACGTTTCCCCCGATAATGCAGTATACATTTTCATTCTGAATACACCCAGACACGCTCTTTGTAGTTTGTTTTTCATAGCTGCTAAATTCAAGTTGCATGTGCAATTCTTTCCTTTTTCTCTCCTTAGTGCTTTGGTAATAAGGTAAAACCAGTTGTCTGAACTAAAATATAGCATTTTTATAAATGTATAAATTGTCATGAAACAAATGACAATAAGACAAAACTTTCACATACAACGCTGTCTCTTCTATACCCGTTTCCTGCTCGTCCCGCTGTCCTTCCCTTTTGACTTAGTCTCGCCAGCGTCAGCAATATGGTGTGTTTCCGGCATGCTTTCTCTCTTGGAGTGTTGTCTGGCAGCAAACTGCCTGCATGTTACTCTTTTCTATCTTTTGCAATCTGCCACAAACTGGCTCTTTGCCGCAGCTGTAACAGGAGCCACTGTTGTATATAAATAGGCCGGGCCGTCTCCGTTTGCCCCACTCCTCAATGGGAAGCTGAGGCAATGGAGAAACAGGTGCTCCAACCCGCTGGCTATCTCACATTGTCCCTCCTTTCCCCACTGACAGCTTTCCCTTCATCTGGAATCAATTCAAAAAAGAAGAAAATCCTATTTTTGTGACTTAGTCTTACTTTTTTTCTTTTAAAAAGCAAGAACAAATATGAAAAAGTATTTCAAATATTTGTAAATGCATCTTTTTCCTTGTTCCTTTGGGCTACTGGTTGATCTATCGATTGCTTTTGTTTTAGATGTGCGAGTTGGTACATGTTAATCTACATTCCTCTCATGCAAATCCAGGGCATCATTTTTTTCCAGAGAAGCCACAGATTTGCAGTTGGTACACGAGGAAAGCCGTCTACCCTTCTCATTCAAAGTAACAAACAAGTACTTTTTTTTCATTGGCAGTCCACTCTGCTCCGTGGCCGCCCTCCCAGGGTTTGTTCAGCATTTGAACTGTTGACAAATCTATAATCAGGGATGACATGCCCTAAGTTTACCAAAGAGAGGAAATTTCTCTGCCCATAGTTAGCTGCCACCTGGTTTCATGCTGGTCAGGTCTGGTTTCACGCTAAGCTAATATGCGGCTGCCCCCGGCAACGGCAAAAGGCGGAGGCACGCTGGTCCGTGGGCCGTAGAGGGCTCCACTCTCGCCATCCAAAACTTCTGCCGTGATTTCACTTTCCCACTGCCAGCTACCATTAGTTCATGCAGATTAAATTCACTGCAGGAAGCACAACTCTAAAAATAAGAAAGAATCCGTCTGAAATTGTAGCTTCACGTTCACGGAGCTTGCAGCTGTGGCTACGTGCTGTTGCGTCGTTGTGGCCTTTTTGCTCAGGTCATTTTGAAAGGGAGCTTATTCCTTTTTTCTTATGTTTTAAATAAGAAAATGATGTTGAAGAAAATTACCTTTACAACACTTTTTCCATTTGTCTAACCCTAACCCCCCCTGCATAACCCCCCCCCCCCCCCTCTTGTCATTCCTGCTGCCCAATTTAAGTGTTAAAGAGGCAGGGAGGGCGGGTGGATGGCCCACATTTCGCCTATGCAAGTCTGCAGTATGACATAGGGGTACAGTGCGTTCCGGGCATGCCCCCCCCCCCCCCCAGCTCATTAGTGGCTGATTGGGTTGTTTTTGTAATTTAGAGATCTTGTGCATCCCATGAGAACACAAAGCTGTCTGCGTGTGGGTGGTCCTGAGTGACAAAGGAGCCAAAAAAGGGGTCACGGTCATTGTTCCTGGAACCCCCACTTACTGTAAAGGATGTCCACCATCACGTACAGTTTGGTGGGATCAATAAGATAAAAATATGGATTTGAAATGAGACACTTACACTTTAGGACAATAGATGCAGATGCAATTACCCTTTGCGTCTTTTTTGTGTAACTTTTTCTGTAATGTTGTCTTTATATTGCCAGACTTTGCAGGTAACTGTAGTCCATAGCAGTCCTCCAATCATGCATGTGGTCGCCAACCGTTCTGGTCCTTTACGTCACCATGCGTTCCCATTTGGGCTCAGGTTACCCCCCCTCCCTCTACTCCTTTCTTCTTGTTTTTATTCACAATCAACCCCTTCAGCTCTGACTCCGTCCGCCTGGGTTCTTCTTCAGCTATGACCGAAGCAGACAGGAGAGCTATCAAAATGCAACCCCCACCCTCATCATCGCTTCCTCATATATCCCAAGAGACCCCCCCCCAACTCCTCAATCTAAAAGCAAGATGTTTGCAGGACCGGCTCTTAGCAGCGCCCTTTCCCTGATGGCCCAGTAACACGCGAACTTTGTTCTTACGGGAGCTTTAACAGGAAGTGGGACTTTAGCACAGGACTTGTTAACTTATCGCCAAAAGTCTCTGACTGTGTCCCATTTCCCACCCAACTCCCTAACTACTAAAAAAGTGTTGGACTATGTGGTGCTCTGGATTTTAAAAGCTATTCAGACACCATGCTTACTCCTTTTTTTTAATGGGTTAGGGTTAGTTAATATGATGTCATCAATTTCATGAAATCTAATTATACGAGCATTTTGCAACAATCATTTATGAATCCACTGGCTTCTGAAGATAAAGACACAGATCTTTTATTAAAAAATTAAAATAAATGCATTCTTTTGGCAAAACTTTATCAGACGCAATACATTGTGGTCTATTTTCGCCAATCTAGGGAACATCAGTGCACTTCTGGGAAATTTCTAAGGCATTCAATTGTTGTAGATTTGGACAGCCCTACAAAATGGCGAACGCCCTATATCGTGCACTATGTAGTGAGTTTATGGTCATAGAGGTAAGTTAACCCAGTAAATGTCAACACTGGAGCTAAAGCTTAGGCGTTAAAGGGTTAATTTGCTTTCCCAACTGCTGTGTGTGAAATGGGGATGCTGATAATATGTGTATAATATATATAAAAAAGTTTCAGTTCTGCTTGGTATAAGGAATACCTGTGACTTCTGTGAACAAACCAGTACTTCTTCAAAAAACTCATATCTGTCAGTTTATCCTTCCTTTTTGCACCATAGGTTTGTACCTATAGATGCACAATGATCTTCTTTCTCTTTCGGCTTTTCCCATCAGGGGTCGCCACAGCGAATCATCCTTTTCCACCTCACTCTATCATGGACATCTTCTACCCTAACATTAGCCAACTTCATGTCCTCTGTTAAGACATCCATATATCTCCTCTTTGGCCGTCCTCTTGCCCTCCTGCCAGGCAGCTCCATCTCCAACATCCTTCTACCAATATATCCACTATCCCTCCTCTGAACATGTCCAAACCATCTCAGTCTTGCTTCTCTGACTTTGTCGCTAACGCAGGCAACATGAGCCGTCCCTCTGATGTACTCGTTCCTTATCCTGTCTAACCTGGTCACTCCTAAGGAGAACCTCAACATCTTCATCTCCGCTACCTCCATTTCAGCCTCTTGTCTCTGTCTCACTGCTACCGTCTCTAATCCATAGAGCAGAGCTGGTCTCACCACTGTCTTGTACACCTTTCCTTTGAGTCTTGCTGACACTCTTCTGTCACACAATACTCCTGACACTTTCCTCCACCCGCTCCAACCTGCCTGCACTCGCCTCTTCACCTCTTTTCCACACTCCCCATCACACTGAACTGTTGACCCCAAGTACTTAAACTCCTGCACCTTCTTCACCTCAGCCCCCTGTAACCTAACGCTTCTACCTTGATCCCTCTCGTTCAGACACATGTATTCTGTCTTACTACGACTGACCTTCATGCCTCTTCTTTCCAGAGCAAACCTCCACCTCTCTAGCTCTTCCTCCACCTGCTCTCTACTCTCACTGCAAATTACAATGTCATCCGCAAACATCATTGTCCATGGAGATTCCTGTCTTACCTCGTCTGTCAGCCTGTCCATCAGCATAGCAAACAAGAAGGGACTCAAAGCTGATCCTTGGTGTAGTCCCACCTCCACCTTGAACTCCTCTGTCTGACCTACAGCACATCTCACCACCGTCATACTTCTCTCATACATGTCCTGAACTACTCTGACATACTTTTCTGCCACTCCAGACGACCTCATACAGTACCACAGCTCCTCCCTCGGCACCCTGTCATACGCCTTCTCTAAATCTACGAACACACAATGCAGCTCCTTCTGACCATCTCTGTACTTTTCCAACAACATTCTCAAAGCAAATATGGCATCAGTGGTGCTCTTACGGGGCATGAAACCATACTGCTGCTCACAAATCTCCACCTTCTTCCTAAGCCTGGCTTCTACTACTCTTTCCCACAGCTTCATTGTGTGGCTCATCAACTTTATTCCTCTATAGTTGCTGCAGTTCTGCGTGTCACCCTTGTTCTTAAAGATCGGGACCAGAACGCTTCTCCTCCATTCCTCAGGCATCTTTTCACTCTCTAAAATCCTATTGAACAACTTCGTTAGAAATTCCACTGCTGTCTCTCCTAAGCACTTCCATACCTCCACAGGTACGTCATCAGGACCAACGGCCTTTCCGCTCTTCATCCTTTTCAGAGCCTTCCTAACCTCATCCTTTCCAATCTCTGCTACTTCCTGCTCCACAACAACCACATCTTCCTCCCTTCTTTCCCTGTCATTTTCCTCGTTCATCAGCTCCTCAAAATACTCCTTCCATCTTTTCTGTACACTCTCCTGGGTTGTTAGCACCTTTCCATCTCTGTCCTTAATCACCCTTATCTGTTGCACGTCCTTCCCATCTCTGTCTCTCTGTCTGGCTAGCCTGTACAAGTCCTTCTCTCCGTCCTTTGTGTCTAACCTGTCATATAGCTCATCGTAAGCTTTCTGTTTGGCCTTTGCCACCTCTCTCTTCACTCTACGCTGCGCTCCTTGTACTCCTGTTCTACCTTCCTCAGTCCTTTCTACATCCCAACTTCCTTTTAGCCAACCTCTTCCTCTGGACGCATTCCTGTACTTCCCCATTCCACCACCAGTGTCTTTACCGTCTTTTCCTCTTTCCAGATGACACCCCTAGCACCTTCCTACCTGTTTCCCTGATAATCTCTGCTGTAGTTTCCCAGTCATCTGGAAGCTCATCCTGACCACCCAGGACCTGTCCCAACTTCTGCCTAAATTCCTCACAAGTTTCTTTATTCTGTAGCTTCCACCACTTGGTCTTCTTTTCTGTTTTCCCTCTCTTCTTCTTCCTGACCTCCAGAGTCATCTTACACACCACCATGCGGTGCTGTCTGGCTACACTCTCTCCCACCAACACTTTGCAGTCATTAACCTCTCTGAAATGACCTCGTCTACATAGGATGTAGTCCACCTGAGTACTCCTACCTCCACTTCTGTATGTCACTCTATGTTCCTCTTTCTTCTGGAAGTAAGTGTTGACTACAGCCATTTCCATCCTCTTTGCAAAGTCCACCACCATCTGTCCCTCCAGATTCCTTTCCTTCACACCAAACCTGCCCATCACCCCCTCATCACCTCTGTTGCCCTCACCAACATGCCCATTAAAGTCTGCTCCAATAACAACTCTCTCTCCTCTGGGAAAACTCTCTATGACCTCATCCAACTCACTCCAGAATCTCTCCTTCACTTCTAACTCACAGCCAACCTGTGGCGCATACCCACTGACTACATTCACCATCACCCCTTCAATTTCTAACTTTAGGCTCATCACCCTGTCTGAGACTCTTTTCACCTCTAGAACACTGTTTACAAACTCCCCCTTCAGAATCACTCCTACCCCGTTTCTCTTCCTATCAACACCATGATAGAACAGTTTGTATCCTCCTCCAATACTACGTGCCTTGCTGCCCTTCCACCTTGTCTCCTGCACACACAGTACATCTACCTTCCTTCTCTCCATCATGTCTGCCAGCTCTCTGCCTTTCCCTGTCATTGTGCCAACGTTAAGAGTCCCTATTCTCAAACCTATGTTCCTGCCTTTTCCCTTCTCTCTCTGGCCACGGACCCTTCTACCTCCCCTCTTTCTTCGACCAACAGTAGTCAAATTTCCACCGACACCCTGTAGGTTAACAGCATCGGTGGCGGTCGTTGTTAACCCGGGCCTCGACCGATCCGGTATGTCTAAAGTGTTGTGAATGATTCGCATGGTTGTTTTGGCAATTTTTACGCCGGATGCCCTTCCTGACGCAACCCTCTCTATTTATCCGGGCTTGGGACCGGCACAGAAGTAACTGGCTTGCAACCCCTGTGGCTAGATTAGATGCACAATGATAAACCCTCGAAATCACCACCTCTTGGGGTTTTTTTACACTCTACTGAAAGCTTTCTTGCTGTATGGATGTTCTCTTGCAAATGCAATACCAATTTCTTCTTGTCTGCAGAGAGATGAATGGCTTCAGTGGGAGTGTGCAAAGCTAAAAAAAAAAGCCAAATTGTAGAGTTTTGTATTGGAAATGCTGGTTAAAAGCTGATTGACTTGGCCAACTCAACACTGGCCTTTCATTACAAACATCGGAGCGGATTCAAGTGTTTGATCTGGATTGTTGGACGGTAAAAAACTGATCTACGGGAAAAAAACAAGTTGATTCCTTTTAATACTTTTTCTTATGAACAAAGATGAACTGAAGGGAACTTTGTGAGGATTTTTAACCCAGTTTGACAGTTTTTTGAGCCTCGGGCCGAGGTTTTTGTTTAAGGTTGCAGCACCGCTTGTATATCCAACTCTGTAAACCTGCTTATGTTTATTGCACTTAAAATATTTTTGTCCAGTGATTGTCACCACGTCTTAAGTTTTGATAGTAAAGAAAACTTCATATTTTTTGCATATAGTCAAACCAAAGGTAGCATATTCACAATGTAATATTTTAAAGCTAATTGTACAAGTTAGTTTGTGTTATCAATATTAGAAAACTTTGTGAATTCTAATTTTAACACGTTCGTGTGGCATTTTTCTGATGACGGAGGATATATATTAAGAAAATTCAGCTTAAAACTGCTTTCCTGAGTATTGTTTTTATTCTAAACAGATCGTACTTTTTATTTTGAAAATCGCTGGGTGGGACACAGTTCTCTGCTCCGCTCCATTCTGATGCATCCATGTGTAGACGACTAGATCAATTGATCTGTTTTCCTCGTCTGGGCTGGACTCTGGTTCAAAACTATACGGTTGGATAGCTGTAATATTGGTCGGCATTTTTGTTGCATCGGAAATGTCAGGTTAAGGTTGTAATGGGCTAAAACCAGTCAAAATAGATAGCTCAGTTATGGATTAGGGTTGCACGATAATATCGGATACCGATAATTATCGGCCCATAGTGGACAGTATGACGTCATGCTGATAATTCAAAAAAAAAAAAAAGGCTGATAAGATGGATTGATAACTAAAACCTGAAACTGCCGTGGCTTCCTCACTCACCACTCTGTATTTAGTTGTGCCAGCTGGGTGTCTGCTCACCCCGCCCATCCTGCAAGCTTCTGCCGCATGTAAATGACATCATCTCTCAGCGCCTTCACTAACCCTAACCCTAACCCATGATGGGAAGGGGGATCGGGGCTGCTCCATGCCAACAGTCCAACCCACAACTCAGAAGTGAATTTCTATTGAACTACTCCCACTCTGCAGAACTATGTTCTAGGACAAAACAGAGTTGTTGTTTTTTTACATTTTGGCTAAAATTGTAATGAATCCTTCCCAAAAAAATGGGTTTAAATTCATTTGTTTATAAGATCTGGATTAGCCAACTGTTCTAGCGTTCGGCTCAAAGGCTGCATTTCCACTGCAGGTCTTGATGCCCAAATCCGATTTTCTGACAATATCCGATTTTTTTAATGACCTGCTTACATCATCTTTTAAAAGTGACCCGTATGCGATTTTTGCATTTACACTATATAATGCTGAAACTGTCAAACGTAGACGTTCTGAGGACTACGTAACATAGCAGCATTTCCACCTTCCATGGACCTGAGCACTGACCGCACAGATTTAAACAATTATGAGCGAGCAGGCCCTTAATAATAATACGAGTAAACGCAGCGAGGGAGGGAGGCGTGGCCTTGGGCGTCACTTGAACCATGCAGTGGAAATGCGGCCATAGAGACAAAGTCATGGTTTTATTTGAATTCTTTAAACCATCAGACTCACAATGGAAAAACCCAACAACTGTTCATTTTATATTTAGTTTATTTAAAGAAAATGCTTCCTTCTTCTTTATGCTCGTTTTGAAATAAGGTTTCTTTAAACCTCAGAGGAAATATCAGTCATTTTTGAAGTCATGTTGACTTTGAGTTATAGGGGTGTAACGATTCATTTCATATGGTTGACGATACAATTTATAGTCCATATTTGTTCATACTGAACCATTGGATTCGATCGGATTCACTGAGCTCTGGTGTTGCGTAAGTCGGTGTTTTCTTTGATCGTGTTTCACAATAGCGACCCGCTTCGTGCTGCAGGCTGACGGTGACTGAGCAGCCTACAGGTCTGCTTGATGTTCCCAGCAGATAAGGCTGGAGCAGCAAGAGGTGTAGGGTTGCCGGTATCTCTTGTAATCACACCTGTTTTTGTACATCAGAAGTTTTGTTTTGATGTTTGCGACTGTTTGTATCCAAAAAAAAAGAGGGCGTGACCACGGCACAAGGTGTGGAATGTTGTTGTTTGCAGACAGTTGAGTCAACCGTAGCGTTGGTTTTTATATATTTTTTTGTGTCAATGTACACTTTCCAGTGATTTAATAGGCATGGCTGCTTAATGTGGTTCATTTTTTGATATTTAAAGAAAATTAGAATGTATTTTATATAATCTATGAAAAAAAAAAGTACTGCTTACATTTGTAATTGGTCCATAGTAGATAGTTTTATCAGAAGGAGACGTGCTTTAGAAAAAAAAGTGTCAGTATCCTGCTGCTGAAATGATTAATAAACAAGCTCACTTAAGGAAGTATTCACTGATGAATCCTCTAGTGTGTGTTCATGCAGTGGCGATTTCAAGTGTGTGCTTGTGTGTGTCACTGATGGAGCTACAGAGTATGAATGAGCCTGGAGAAGCGTTTTGCCTGGAGGCGTCGTTTCTTTTAACCCCCTCATGCCTGCTGCAGTCACATCAGTCTCTGTTCTGCAAATGTGAAAAACGGAAACTAACTTCCAGTCACATCAGTCAATAATAGCTTCAAAAATATTCAGATTACAAATAATCAGAGTACAGTGGTCCTTCATGGATTATGGAAGTTGCATTCTAAAAATGACTGGCAATAGACAAAATCCACAATTGTAATCTTTATTTTTAACAATTATTCCAAATATTTTAAGGCTATCAAATCCCTCACTGCACACTTCATACACTTTTCTCAGACAGACATTAACATTTTTACACTTTTTTCATAAGTTTGAACCTTCATTGAAAAATGGCAAATGGCGTGTACTTGTATTGCTCTTAACTACTGTACCTTCCTCGAAGGTCCAAAGCGTTTTACAGTCACTGTCCCATTCACCCATGCACACATTTACACACTGATGGCTGCTGAACACTGGAGCCAACCTAAAACCACCAGGAGTTTCTTGCCCAAGGACACTTCGACAAATTGGTGTACAGGACAAAAACGGAAGCTGCGAACTTCTGATCAGAGGATTATATAGAATTATATAGTATTATAGAAAGAAAACAATGATCTGATTCCAATTGAAGATTTATGTGAATTTGGCAAAAGCTGAGCACATTCTGTACAGGTGACATAACGCTGAGGAGATTGACAGTGGTATACAGCCAATCAGGATGCAGAACACAATAAAACAAAATGCATGCACATTTGTGTGAAAAAATCCAAAAGAAGAATCCAAACAAAAGAAGAATGTAATTAAAAATTACTCTATATCTAATGAACCAGTGGGACTTTAATAAACACTTGTTTGAATCACAAAACAATTACTTTGTTGGTGGAACAAATCTTGATATTTTGGGGATTTGAGCAGTTCATTTTTATTTATTTATTTTTACTTTAAACAGACTGATGAAAATATCACAATGTTATATCTGGCTTCTTATCAGGGAAACAGACAAAACCCACAGGCCAGTCAATCACCAGAATTAAGATTGAGAAACTTTGCTTGCTGTAGCTCTCATTTTAGCAATGCGCCTGCTGAAAAACAAAGGCCGCTCTGGATGGGTGACACTTGTTGTTTATGGACTCTTACATTACCACACAGTGGGTAACAACTCATTCTTCTGTCTGTTTTGCAGTCTGCTCAAGTAAACACATCCGGAACCATGTCAGCAACTTCCAGTTGTTGGAGAACTGCACCGTCATTGAGGGCCACCTCAAGATTCTGCTCATGTTTCAGACCAGGAGTGAGGACTTCAGGGGCCTCAGCTTCCCAAAGCTGCAGGTGGTGACGGACTATGTCCTGCTGTTTAGAGGTCTACGGCCTTGAGACCCTCAGCGATCTCTTCCCTAACTTGACGGTGATCCGTGGCAACAATCTGTTCTTCAACTACGGTCTTGTGATCTTCGAGATGCGGGACCTAAAGGAAATGGGGCTTTACAGCCTCATGAACATCACCCGCGGTTCTGTGAGAATCGAGGAGAACTCCGACCTATGTTACCTGTCCACCTTGGACTGGTCTAAGATTTTGGATTCAGTAGAGGACAACTTCATCGTGGGCAATAAAGACGAGCGAGAGTGTGGGGACCTGTGTCCTGGCACCCGCCGAGGGTCGGACCATCTGTCCCCAGACCACCATCAACGGACAGTACAAAGCAAGATGCTGGTCACAGAAACACTGTCAGAGAAGTAAGTGCTCGTTTTTTCACTTCCTTTTCAGCAACAGAGATGGTCTTAACTCTTTGTTTTTGTGGAATGCAAACAATGTCAGAATGGAAATAAGATGCTTAAACAAAAATCCAAAGTTTCAGTTTTGTGGCCTGGAGTCATTTGAGAGGATTAGAAATATTATATGTGTGAATGCTCCCAATTAATCTGATTATAATTAAAAAAAAACAAGCTTTCCATCTAACATTAATGCTATTTTCTGTTAACGCTTCGATTTATGACTTCATTTCATATTCAAGAAATTGTGTTTTTTCTTAATAATCGTCTAAAATAAAATAAATAAATTAAATTCATTCTTGATCTTTTGAAATGGAATTAAATCCAATCATGCATTCTGTTACACTCAGCCTCAGCAGCAAACCCTATTTTAACACAACCTGATGTGAGTTGTGATTTTTGTGACGTGGACGACTGCATCTGTCAGAAGCTGCCAGTGGACCTACTGTTCCCCTTATTATTGACTGACTGGAGCTGGGGAATCAAAGGATCTGTAATTATAGGTAGGGCTGGGCGATATGGCCTAAAAATAAAATCTCCGATTTTATTTTTTTTAATTCGATTTCCGATATTTTCCCGATTTTTTTCCCCCCTTACTTAAGGAAAGCAATAAGTACAAATGGCAGACAACTTAAAGCAAATGTTGCTTTTATTTAATCAAATGCAAGACAAATGTAACTCCCATTTCTGGTATGAATAATAAATAAATGGAATCAAAGTTAAAGTTAAGTATAAAATTTTTCTTTTTCTCACTCCCTTTTGGACTTGTGTTTATATAATTTTGTTGTGTTTTATATAATTTTTTCTTGTTTTATATAATTTTTGTCTTGTTTTTGTCTTATTTTGTTATCCTACTCTTGTTTTCACTTGTCCAAAATGAAAAGTTTACTTTCTTACTTCAAGTCCCCAGCTGTGTTTTAAGTCACACTTTATAGTCTAGACTAAAATGAGACAAACATTCACCTTGAGAGTAGCAGCATTTTCTAAAAAGTTAACAATACAGCTCATATCTGGGTCTAAAGTTTTAAATAAATTAATAAACCCCGTCTTGATGATGAAGCAGCAGGAGTCGCGGTTACCCCCGCCCCCCCCCCCCCCCCCCCCCCCCCGCCCGCCTCCGCCGAAAACAAAATCCTACGGTGGCCGCGTCGCAAATGAATACCTGTACAAGTAATAATTACAACGCAGTATCTTTATTAACAAATAACAGTAAAAGATAACTATCTAACTAATGAACTATCTATACAGGCGTTGTAGAATGAGTATGTGTGTCAGGTCGCGTGTGTGTTAGGGCGCGTGCATGTGTAAGAAGACTGAGCGCGTGCCACGCGACCGCGCGTGAGAGCCTTCGACTCCGATGGGCTCCTTTAGGTAAATGTTGCAGCGTGGGGGGGGGGCTCTTCCTCTACGTCTGTGACAGTAAAGCCACACCAGTTCCACACAACAGATGAGTTCACTTCTTTCTTGGGAACAAACTCTCACCGGTAGCCATGCTGTCGCGTGCTGTTTCGTGTGTTGTTTGTCGCGTGCCATGTGAAACTAACGCTACGGAAGCTCTGAGGAGCCAAAAATGTTGAGGTGCAACGCAAGACAGATTTCATGTAATTTAATTTAATTTTGGACCGGGGATGGTATTTTCTCTTTAGTAATGATAATAAAAATAATAATTATAATTTTCCCCTTGTCAAAGCAACTTTCTAAAGAAGTTTGTTTTTTGCTCATTTTGGTTGTTTGGGTTTCATTTTAGTGGGTTTATCACGCGATGTTTGGTGTCGCGACTTTGACGTGCGTTAAGTGTGACAGATGTAACAAAGTGAATCCGGTCACTTTTCAAAATAAAACGTTTTTGTCGGGAAAAAAAAAACAATAAAATGGAAATTATTTTTTCTTTCTGTGCGTCCCGATGCAAAAATTTCCCGTGGCCTGGAAACCGCTCCGCGGCCCGGTGCCAAGTGTCCCGCGGCCCGGTGGTTGGGGACCACTGATTTACCCCACTGTGATTGGTTGGTCAGCTCCGTGCACGACAATGAAAAAGTGTCATTCATTAAAACTGGCGGGCTGCAGTAACATTAAACTTCCACATTAAGGCGGGGGCTGCAAAATATCATCTTGGGGGCTGCAAATAGCCCGCGGGCCGCGAGTTTGAGACCCCTGCTGTAGTTCTGTCACTGGTACACTAGCCGCAGGTTGGAAGAATGAATCAATAGTTCACTTACTCATAGCTCAGACGCACATATCAGGTTGTGATGATATTTGTCTCCGTTTCCTTCCCACAGATGTTTACGCGCGCCTCGATTGTCTCTAGGCCCCCTCCCCCTCCACGCATTTTAGCCACTTACAATGGCGTTCCCTATTCTTCTCACACGCAGTGGCCGCCTCACAGACGGGCATCACGCGAGTGTGTGCTCGCGTTTCATGAGTATGTGCGCGAGTGTGTGTGTCTGCCTGCGTGCGTGTGCGCTCGCGTCACATTGATTATTTGATTGATCATTGACGTGCCCCTTCCACGTTTAATGTATGAAAAATACGTAGGGTGGGGGAGGCAAATTTACTGGTCGCGCATGTGCGACTGGATGTAAAATTCAGTCGCACACTCTCAAATTTTGGTCGCAAAATGCGACCAATTGGTCGCAGTCTGGAGCCCTGATATCGGATACCGATAATTATCGGCTGATAGTGGACAGTAGGGCGTCATGCCCATAATTCAGATTCAAAAGAATTTGCAGATAAAATGGACCAATAATTAAAAGCTTAAACTGAAAGATGTTTTATTTTGAAAAATCTCCCGATTCTCTGTGACATTCGTCTATGTCACTCTTGACGCAGGCCAAGGCGCTCTTCTGGGTCACGTGATGGGTTACCGCTAAAATAAACCCCAGGAGCTAGCAAAATGAGTAAAAAACAAACGTCTGGAAAGTTTCTTTGTCGAGGGGAAAACACCCAGCCAGGAGACAGAAGAGGAGCCTTAAACTTCCAAAAAAAGAAAGATACATCTAGATACATAGACAGTACTTCTTTTTTGCACCATCAGTGTGGGAAGGGGGGAGGATGATTGAACTGTAGGAGAACACTACAGCACTTTCTGCCACTGTTTGTGGCTGAAAACAAGACAAATGTTTTTAGGGGTAATGATAATAATTTAAACAGTAGACAGTAATTTAAACAATGCTAAAACACGTATAGGTGGCTGAAACTGACTAAGACCTAGATCAGTCAGATTAGAGCAGTTGTTTTCATCACTGCCTGTGTGTTTTTGTGCAAGTATGATCTGGTTTGGTTGTGATCTATTGTGTTCAATCAACATTTGAATAAACGATTCTTAAAAACGCGACAGATAAATAAAAATGGGATTTAACCAAGAAGCGCACTGGAAATTAAGGAGATGGAGAATGCGATAGTTCCAGTCTTGTGTTTAGATAGAGCTATCTGCTCTTACGGGCTGGCACATTGTGTTCAATCTCGCACACCAGTCAGCTCTTTCTTGCACAACTCATGAAACACAAAAACAGCCACACACAACCAGGGGGAGAGAGAGAAAGCTTTCAGATTAAAGTTCACCTTGCCTTCGCCAACGTGTTTTAGTGTATACTCCAATTGTGTTTCAGTACACAGAGTCTCTGCTCAGGGCGACACCCCCTCCCCATGACAAAAGTCACGGAGAAGAAATACCTTTTGAATCACAAATAAACGTGTGAGATGGCTGCAGTCATAACGGCGATTCCTCTGACATGGCAGTCAGTTAAAATGCGTCACCAGGAGCCTTCCTCTTTCTGGCCGCGGTTGTGTTTGAGTTGGACGTGTTCCAGTGCAGTGTAGTGTATCCGTCAATATGGACTTAAAAAAGACAGACACGGATGCTTCTCAGACTTTTGCTTTTCATTCACTTGGATGTAAAGCTTTAAACTGTTCAGCGTTCTGCAGTATTTATTTCCTCCTGCGAGAGATGAGAGCGCTTCTGGACTCTTTAAAACTTCTTTTGGAGTTCTTTAAACGTAAATACATTTGCATGACTCCTATAGATTCGGTCAAATGAATACTCTGGCATTTCTGACCAATCAGAGCCTCTACATGGGACCTGGAGCATTAAACCTGAAACACAACCGCCCTTACGGGTGGATACAGCTATCTGTGGGCATAGACAGGACATAGAAAATCCTTGGGCTAAGCCGTCTACTCCTACGGATGCACAGGGAGCCGTTAGTGCTGTTCACGTCATAGGAGGCGGTTCTTGTGCCCTTTTTGCGTTTAGCTTTACTGTTAGAAATGTAGAAATGTGACAATTAGGCCGAATCCAAATTGCTTCCCTGCACCTTTCTCTCTACCCCTAAATGTATCCCTCCAAGCGGAGAGATGTGAAAAAAAATCAAAAAACAAACAGTTTCCTCAAATTCGGACGTTACTAACGCTAAATGACCCCATCAATAGGCGCCTGTCATCTACATTAGCATGTAGCTGCTAGCACTCAGAAAATACCTAGCAACATCCATTTGTAACTTTAAAAAGTCCTGCAAAGACGCAGTCAGTACTTACATTTAAATGTAAACGTATGTGCTTCAGAGCAGACACGATTAAACACGATTCACCTCCACGCCACAGCGCGATACAGATTACGCTACCGGCGGGGGGATCAGGCCACCGGCGGGGGGATAGCCAGCCCTATGTCACTATGGCTCCTACTTGAAAAACATGGTGGAGCTAGAAGGCTAGGCAAGCTATTCAGAGTTGGCTTTTTTTGTGCAGACGCCCTATGGATGTCCTATGGATTTATTCATCACATGTGCACCCGATGTATTTGCATTGGGTCAGACAGGGGCCAATTAAAGTGTGGCGTAAGGGCATCGTACAACAGAATCACACGTATGTAGGAGTATCTGGTTCTTCATCGTGTTACAGCTCCTTAAGGTGTTTAGGATAAAGCTCAATGTCAAATCATGTAAACATTGGGCATCAAATGTGCAATTTAATATCTTTTTTAATGTTGACAATGTTTTTAAATTTACAATTGCTGTTTTCTTAGCTGAGCTTTACAGAGGACAAATGTGTATGTTTACCTCTGCTGTAGATTAGAATCAACCTCCTGTCTAACAAGCCCCTAGTGGTCACAAATCTGAACAAACTGGCTCTTTTGCTCTTTAAAGGGTTTCAATCAGGAAGTTTCCACCTGCTTTAAGCAGCAGCCACTAAGACTAAAGAAACAAAAGACTATTTATGGAGAGAGAAAAATAGGTTGGAACACGTGCCTCAAAAAGTATCTCTCTGTTGCAAGATTACCAAAGCTGTTGTGAAATCTCAATATTTCCGGACGTGTTTGTCTGCAAACTTTTTTCTTGCATAACCTCTTGTCAATTTAAATCCTGTCATTTTTAAGTGGATTTGAAAAGAAGACAAAGACCTCCCTGATATTGGAGAGCATAGCTTTTTTTTTCTCCTTTGGTGTTTCTGCTCAATTTAAAGGTGCAATGTTGACTCTTGGAGGTCTCTGAGTGTTGACCTTTAAAACTGCGTTGGGCGTGTCATATACCGTCAGGTCGCGCTGTCCGTGGAAATGCTCATCTAGGACATTTCTATTAGTGTCTTATTTCTCATGCTAACGCAACTGGCCCCCCAATGGAAAAGGTGAGGAGGCCAGGAGGGGAAAGAGAAGAGGTTGGGCAAAGCCAAATAAACAGAGCAAAACAAACAAGGCAGTGAGTTTCAAGTGTAGCTCCCAGCTAAGAGCTCACAACCTTCTGCACACATCCAGCGGGTCGGATGCACAACCTGGAGCACAAGGAGAGCAGGAAAATGATTGTATTGAGCTCGCAGATAGTAAAGCCTGTTATTGGCTAACACCCAGAACAAACCAGTAACACTTTTCTGGCCCTGCTTCCTCATTAGAGAATGAAAGACAAGAAATTGGAAGAACTTTTGGTTCAGTGGATCTTAAAAAGACCAAGCCACACAATAGATTTTGCTGATAAGGTTAGTTGTATTTTATTTTGTGGATTATCATAATCTTTGATTTGTTGTGTTTGCTCAGTGCAAACTCGTTGACATTCATCAGGTTTGACCTTTTAAACGTGTCTTGTTTATTGCTCTGACAACCTTTTCCAAACACAGCAGAGGACGTGCTGTCATTGAAGCCACCCACCTGTATCACAGTTTAGCTCATTTACACCTGACTTCCTGTCCCTTTATCAGCTTTAAATGGCTTTCCATTTATGTTTATGTTTATGATATCAGGCCACAATACACTGCTAAATAATTAAAACAAATAAAGTTGTTCAGGGTCTATAGAGGAAAAGGAGGCTTTAAAGTAATGTATTAAATAATGTCACATTGGTTTCTAGTGGTTTTGCACGCGTGTAGTTCGTTTTTCTCTGTGGAGTTATGACTGAAAGCATGCTGGTCGTTACTGCCAGAGCTGTCTAAGAGGACTTCCTCATTACTTCCTGTCTTTGTGGAAAGTGCTTCCTACCGCTGAGCTGTATGACTGAGTCCTGGAGAGAGCTGGCAGAGAGAGAGAGCATTTATTTTCAGCTGGGTTCCATGTATTTAGTGGGCAAAAAAAGAAAAGGTACATGGATGAATTCTCAACTTTGAAACGCCGCTGTAAATGTTCATTTTGTTATTAGATATGCAGATGTAATCCACAAAGCTGTAATCGAGTGAATTTGAAATAAAAAAAGCTGTCAGCAGAAACACCAGGGAAGGACCATGAACTGTGCAGTGTTTGGGTTGGAGAGAGGGAAAATTATGATGCACGAGTCTGGTCGAAGAGGATTGTTTTTAGGCAAACTGCTCCCAGATTTGGCGTTTTTGTGTTTTTGCAAACAAATTGAGCTTTAGAAATGTCCTTCTGGCTCCTCACCTGAATAATCCCATGACAATTAAATATTTTAGATATGATGTACACAAATTAAAATCCCTCATTTACTCTCAAAAGGTTTGATATTATTTCTATTCAAGTACACTGGTTTCCAACAGAGTAGCAGCGGCAGCAAGCTAAAGAGATGTTCCCAGAGAGCTGATGGGAAATTTATGAAAATGACATTACTAACGCTGAGTGTGAAAACCAGTCTAATCCAGGTGTAGTTTTTGCATAAATATGCATAAACACACATTACTAAATGTGTTAACCGCTTTAGCATGTGCTGATTATGTTTACATCTCTACTAGTAAACAATATATGGCAAAACATTAGTGCAAAGAAATCATTTACCTTATTCATTTTAATTTAAAATATAGTTATATTAATATTTAATATCATAATTAGGTAGAATGTATATAATTTAATTTATTACGGTAACTCAATCATTTTTATTCGAGTTTACACATTAAGAAGTTGAAATTATTTTAAAGCCTTTTTGTGTTTTAATTTTTTTTTTGTTTAAAGGACAAACACTAGCACCAAACAGGAAGTGATCTACTGTAAAGGCAAAAGGTCAAACTTAACGTTTAGAGGCAAAGAAATGCCAGCTACTTATTATGGTGACAGTACCAAAA
Organism: Oryzias curvinotus; assembly: GCA_023969325.1. Lineage (NCBI taxonomy): Eukaryota > Metazoa > Chordata > Actinopteri > Beloniformes > Adrianichthyidae > Oryzias > Oryzias curvinotus. Next base: position 26,975,161 of record CM043709.1, on the reverse strand, counting down.
GAAATGATTCACGTTAAAGTAAAGCACCAGTTGATTATTACAGACTGCGTTTTACGTTGTGAGCTCCCGCTTGTAAAGGGTACGCCTAACCCTAACCCTGATCAATAGGCTCAACTGAAACTTGATGCTAAAACCTGCAGGCCGTTTGGCACTAAATCGGTGCCATACTAATGTTGATATTAACACAGGAAATGAATCATGAATCATGAAATAATACTTGCAATTTTCAATATGCAGATGATTAAGAGACACATTTACATTTAGTTTCTGAGCTTTCATAAGCTTGATGCAAATAGATTTTAGTTTATCCAACAAGCAATGCCTGCAGGAAGGTTAGCACCGTAACCACTTCTGTGTTCTAATATAAAACCACTATCATCAGAACATTAATGTTGCTTCTTAAAGAAGATAAGTTAAACCACTTCTGAGCCATTTTTGTGGGATGGACGTACCAGGAAGTGTCTTTACAGTGGATATCTTTGTTAGTCAACTTCTAAAAGGATTCTAATTCTATTTTGTGTAACCACAATGGGTGCCTGGAACAGGTGATTATAATGCTTCATCAAGTACTTTAACCTTTTTGGGTCCTGCAATAACCAGTCCAGATGATCTAGTAGGAATGCTGGGACAATTTAAAAAAAAAGTGTTGTTATGCTGTTCCAGGAAAAGTAGTGTTTCCCATCGATTAGAAGGGATTTTTGACTCTGGAGGACATTTTCACCTGATAATCTGGCATTCACCGCTATGGTTTTAGTGCCAAAAATGTACAAGTTATTTGACTTTTAATAACAGAAGCCTCAACAGTTGTTGGGTTTTAGTTCTGCATTTTGAACCAAACTCAAGATGTGGCTTTCACTTTTAAGATGTTCTTTTATAACCGAACAATTTTTAAATATGAAGAACTAATAATGAAGAACTCGTTATTCATTCCTTCTTTAAATGCTGAATTCTTTTCAAAAAGGAGGATGATTCCTATGAATCTGCTTAATCTCTTGGAAAGAAGCATTGTTTTCTTAGAAGCAGGAGCTCAACCTCTAAAAAATCAAAGAATTTCCTTTTTTAAATGGTAAATGGCGTATACTTATAAAGCGCTTTCTACCTTCTTACGAAGGCCCAAAGTGCTTTACAGTCACAGTCCCATTCACACATTCACACACACATTCACACACTGGCGGCGGCTCCGCTGCCAAACACTGGCGCCAACCTCCAACCAGAGGCAAGGTGGGGTTCAGTGTCTTGCCCAAGGACACTTTGACACATGGGCGTGCAAGGCGGGAATCGAACCTGAAATCTTATGATCATGGGTCGACCGCCCTGCCGCCGCACCACGGCCGCCCGTAAAGTGAATGGGTGTGTGAGTGTGAAAGTGAATGGGAGTGTGAGTGTGAGAGTGAATGGGTGAGTGAGTGGGTGTGTGATTGTGAGAGTGAATGGGTGTGTGAGAGTGAATGGGTGAGTGAATGGGTGTGTGAGTGTGAGAGTGAATGGGTGAGTGAATGGGTGTGTGAGAGTGAATGTGAGAGCGAATGGGTGTGTGATTGTGAGAGTGAATGGGTGAGTGAGTGGGAGAGTGAATGGGTGTGTGAGAGTGAATGTGAGAGCGAATGGGTGTGTGATTGTGAGAGTGAATGGGTGAGTGAGTGGGAGAGTGAGTGGGAGAGTGAATGGGTGAGTGAGTGGGAGAGTGAATGGGTGAGTGAGTGGGAGAGTGAATGGGTGAGTGAGTGTGAGAGTGAATGGGTGAGTGATTGTGAGAGTGAGTGGGTGTGTGATTGTGAGAGTGAATGGGTGTGTGAGAGTGAATGGGTGAGTGAGTGGGAGAGTGAATGGGTGAGTGAGTGTGAGAGTGAATGGGTGAGTGATTGTGAGAGTGAGTGGGTGTGTGATTGTGAGAGTGAATGGGTGTGTGAGAGTGAATGGGTGAGTGAATGGGTGTGTGAGAGTGAATGTGAGAGCGAATGGGTGTGTGATTGTGAGAGTGAATGGGTGAGTGAGTGGGAGAGTGAATGGGTGAGTGAGTGTGAGAGTGAATGGGTGTGTGATTGCGGCCCTGCGACAGACTGGTGACCTGTCCAGGGTGTCCCCTGCCTTTTCGTTTTATACCAATAAATGATAATTTAAAAAGTAAAATAAATGTGTTTGATCACCATGCAATTTTACGTTTTTCAAATAAATGTGACTTTGGAGCCTTTAGGAAGATCTAAAATAGATTATGTAAAACTTCAAAAATCTACCAGGCATCTTCTATGATTGAATAGAAAATCAGAATCTATCAGCTTTCCTGCTTTCTGTCTTTCCATTTATTGCTTTTTAGAGCTTTTGCTGCTCATCTTCTTTTTTCCTCTGCTGTGCTCCCGTTCCCCTCTCTCTCTCTGGTATGCAGACATGCTGGAATTTTTGGGCCTCAAAATGATAGACCAAAGTCGTCAGCTATGGCTCCCAGTCCTAAAGATGGGCACTCCGGCAGTGTCTGTGCCTGTCGACTGGCCAATTTCAGGGCTGCTCCTCTTCACAGAATCAGCCATGAAATGCCCAAATGTCATATGTTGTTGTAAATAATTGAATAATTAATTGATCTTTTGGCTAAATAATGAAGGTGGAGATTTTTTAGGCATGTCTTAGGAGTTTTAAACTTTGCATTTTTTCTAAAAAAGATATGATATATGAAATGAAATTTGTTGTAGCTGTGATTGTAGCTTTTTCCAATTCAATTCAATTCAGTTTTATTTGTATATCCCAAATTCACAACAACAGTTGTCTCAGTGGGCTTCGTATGGGTAATTGTAAGGTAAACATACAATCAAAAAGGATCATAAATGCATAGAATTCAATAGGAGAATACCAAACAGACTAAACTAAACTGGGCATCCCTCCCCTTGGACCCTCCCTCCTTCCACCTCCTTTCTTTTGTGATTTCTTAGTTGTTCCACTTTGTAAACCTGCTGTCATAAGTGTGGCAGCTACAAAAAAACAATTGTCTGAATTTATTGACTGCAAATATGCTGTGTTGTAGTGAAAAATAGATGATCATAAAAGTCTTTTGGCTTTGAATATTTTAATGTAGTCAAAGAATTGAGCAAACCCCTTTTTTCTGTCTCTGAAGATGCCACGAGGCTGAATTAGACTATGATCTAGTTGCTGGTACTGTGTGTGTTTGTCTATCAGCAGGCAGAATGACGTCCAACTCTGTAAATATTTGGCATGCTTAGGCTGTTGCCTCCCCTCTCTGTGTGCGTCTCCTGCTCTGGGCCTTGTGATGGCATTGCTGCAACTAAAAAAGGTCCTGCTCCGAAGCTCCACTTACAACCTCAGTTAGAAATGTTGGGTGTCCTTCATTCATGACGCTGGGTGTTGGGCCCTCCGTGACCTCCTGAAGCGTCCCATGTGATCTCTGTCTTGACAGTAGATTTAGATGTCTTCCACCAGGAAATGTACCGTTGCGTGCTATCCCTTCTTCCTTTTTTAGTGAGCTCAGGTTTACCGAGCCAGAGTCTGACCTACCGCAGCTCTGTATTTAGGTTAATGAAATCAACTGGAGCCCCGTCATTCTGACGTGTGCACAGCAAGCATGTGATCTGGTGTGTTCATATCTATCCCGGGGGAAGAGCAGCAGAACTTAGCAGACGCACAACAACAGCTCTCATCTATTTGCAGTCCAGCTACTACTTATGACTTTTTATATCAAATAATTCCTTTATTCAGATTTCCTCAAGAGTAATAATGGGATAATAAAAAAAGTCTTTGGGTACTCGTCTGTCCATGTGAACCGTGAACTGGCCGGGTTTGATCACATTTATCGCTGTGTTCGGGGACAAAGGGACTCTAACTGGCTGAGTGACCCTTTGTGGGGGTGTCCCCTAAGGCTTTTTCTTTAACTGCACAATGTAGATAACACTAGAGAAGAAGTACGCATGTTGGTTGTCAGTAGGTGAGTTTTCCTTTCAATTATCCAGACACCCTGCAGAATTCTACCAAACACCTGGCTCAGAAAATGAGTAATTATTTGTAAAGTATTGTTTATTTTTCAAATATTTTGTCTGTAAGAGCTCATATTTGAATTTTTCATTATTCAACCCCCAACCATCAACTGTCAAGTGATTGCATTTTAGCCCCATATTTTTTATCTTAAATATTCTCATTATGACCTATTTAAAGCAACAAAAAAAATAACTTTGTTAAATTAATATTAACTAACAATGATGGAACTTTTCCATCTTTTATTTGTCTGTTTGAAATATTTAACATTAATTTATACATTTAAAAAAAAGTAATCTATTAGAGATCCATATGACTTTTATTCATCTTTTGTTCTTTAAAATTGCTAACTTTTTTTTTACAGTCGGTATATATTGTCAAAAATAGGAAAGGTTTCATAATACTACAGTGAATTTAGTATATTTTTAAACTGCATGTGTCACTAACACATTTATTGGTTATTTTATTTATTACACAATTTAAATGTAATGAATTGTTCATTTCTTCTATTACTGTTTTGTATGTTAAAGTCTTAATTTATTCTTCACCCAGCACATTTTGTAAACAAAATACATGCATACATACATCATCTACCTTCTGTGTCCTCACTTTAAATGAATTTCGTACTTTAAAACTGCGTAAACTCATGTAATGTTGAAAACGAGTGACAAGAACCAAAGGGGTCATCATTTCCTGGTGGGAGGTCTCACGGCATGAATTGGAATTGGTGAATCACTGCCAAATTTGTCTTGATTCAACTCTTTACACTTCAACGTAATTTTTTCATTTACACCTTTATATGTCTTGCAAGGACAAAAGGTAAAAAGGAAAAAAAAATTCTCTGGTATAAAAAGTGTTTCCACAGAATTTAAACTGAACTGAAAGAATACAAGAAATTCAGTCATTCATCTTCTTCCGTTTATCCCTTACGGGGTCACTGGGCTGCTGGAGCCTATCCCAGTCACTAATGGGCGAAGGCAGGGACACCCTGGACAGGTCGCCAGTCTGTCTCAGGGTCACACATATCACACACCCATGCACACTCATATTCACACCAGGGGACAACTTGGAGTGACCAATTAACCTATGATTTTGGATAAGTTTATGTTTTTGGATGGTGGGAGGAAGCCGGAGTCCCTGGAGAAAATCCCCACATGCACGGGGAGAACATGCAAACTCCACACAGAAAGCCCCCCCTACTGACGTTCTGGTTCAGGTCCCCCAGCCGGGACACGAACCAGGGCCTTCTTGCTGTTAGGCAAGAGCGCTAACCACTGCACCACCATGCAGCCATAGAATACAAGATAATATGAAGCAAAAAAAAAAAAAAAAAAGCATAATAAAATCCATGAATATTTTTGCTTCATAGAATACTAGAAATATGAAGCAAAAATATTCATGGATTTTATAATCAGTATATATATTTTGTATTCATGGTGCCCAACGTGTCCCCATGCACCGAAACACAGATGGGCGTGGTCAGTTAGTCAACATGTAGATTGTTTTAGGGATAAACCACTTTAAATATTGAATCCTGCAAGAATGATAACAACAAACATTATCTTTAAAAAAAAAGTGAAATCCATGAAGTGAATTAAAAAAACAATCCTTGTAGTAACAATTTTGTCCTTTGGGGCTTGTTATTAAAGTCACTCATGCATACTATCTATCTCCACGAGTGGTCCTGGGCTGTTGGAGAACCCTTCTGATGATTGTTCTGACTCCTCTGTCTGAAATCTTGCGAGGAGCTCCTGGCTGTGGCTGGTTTATGGTAATGCTGTGTTCTGTCCACTTCTGGATGATGGCCCCAATGGTACTCACTGGAACTTTCAGAAGTTTAGAAATGCGCCTGGAACCAATGCCTTCAGTGTGTTTTGCAAAATAAGATTGCGTAGGTCTTTGGACAGCTCTTTGCTTTTACCCATCATGCAATGCTTCTTGTCTAACACCTTGCTGGTGAGAAACCTTTTTAAAAGGCATCAATCAGGACTATACCAGCTGATATTACTTTGCACCAATAGGGGGCAGGTTACCTTCTGAATACTGACAAACTCCAGCTGCTTTCTTGGCTTGCCAGACCTTTTTACCCCTCCTTTTCTTCATGTGTTCAATACTTATTCCCTGTGCCATTTCACTTTATTACACATAACTTCATTTATGGACATAAATGTTTGGATTTCTTTCTATGTGTGCATTACTTGGGTTGATGCCGACATCTGGTGAAAATTTCGTGTCAATAGCTCGATTAGAAATATGTTTTTTGAGAGAAATGTTGACGTGTTCAATACTTATTTTCCCCGCTGTATACTACCTTGTTTGACAGGTCATTTTAAGACACCATATAAATGAATAAAAGTTGCGGCTGAGTAGCTCAGTTGGTAAGGTGAAAAGCTACCATGCAGGAATCCAGTGTTCGATTCCCGGAGGGGAATGAGCAATGGTACTGGGGGCAATTACCATATCAATGGCGAGCAATTGACATCACTCAGTGAGGGCCCTTAGGCAAGGCCCTCACTAACGCTACCGCTACCCGAGCGCGGTGCAGCTGCAACTCACCGCAGGGTCAAATGCGGAGACGAATTTCCCCATTGACGGATAAATACAATGTCGGGAAAAAAAATAAATAAAAATAAAAACTTAAAATTAACGTTCACAGACAGCTGCTGTGTGGTGAGCACCCCCCCGGACAGGCTTGCTTTACTCTGACGTCCACTTCACTTTTCAGTGTACATGTTTTTCTTCACATTCTTTCCCCACACTGAACAGCATGAATAATGTATGTGCATGCACATGTATTGGGACATGCTACAAACAGCTTCTTTCTCTGGTTGAAGGATTAGCCCCCCTCCCCCCATCGCCTGCTGCTGTGTAAATCTCTCATTCCTCGTTTTTCCTTTTATTTTTTCAGCCCTTCATATATTTTAAATCTGTTGTTTAACTTGAGAAGAATCCAATAATGCTGCTTATGGTTTTGCTTAAAAACGCGGCACACAGACTGATATGTTTAGTTTTTACTGTTTCACTGTTTTACTGTTTCACCCATCAATGACTTCCACAACACGAAGCTGCAGTTTGGTGATGACGATGCAGAACTGAGTTTGCCTGTGCAGAAGAGGAAAATAGTCCTGATGTTCCTGTGGAAGTTCTCTCAGGAGTTGCTTCTGCCTCCTTTTAGTCTGACGTCTTTGCGTAAAAACATGAATGTGATACATCTAGACATGAACATTATATTTCTGTTTGTTTTATTTTATCTGGAACATAGCCTTATAATAACAGGCACGTCATTTTTCAGGAACAGCTTTGAAAAAAGACATTGGTGTTGCTTTCTAGCTTAAGGTTTTTGTCCATTTTCCAAGTAATATGTGGAGGCCATTGGTTCTAAAGGTGGCATCTGCAGCCAAACTCTCGTGTGACCGTGTCTGCGCTCTTTGTGCATGTCCATACTAGATTGGATGTGACTGCCTGTGCAGTGCGGCTGTTTAGTGCTGTGGACATGAAACGGGACAGCAGGCCTCTGCACTGCAGCCGCCTCAGCCGCCTCGGCCGACCCTGGCGCTGGTTACGGCTCGGTGCTGTTCGTGGGAGTGTGTGATGAGCAGGGCAGGCGGTGTGTACTCTCCTGTGTTTGTGAGACTTCACTTCCTGGTTTGTTCTGCTGCGTTTAGCGGGGAGAATCTTGCATGCAGGCTTGTCTGGTCTTTCTGGACAAATCTTTCTGAAACTTGTTGTTTTTTAATTTGGTCGGTGGGCTATGAAAGCATACTGTTGTGTAAAGGTGGTTTGCACTAAAATATTAAGTATGTATGGGTTGTTTGTTATTTTTTAATTCCCAAAGATTTCTGTCGTTCTAATATTTATTCACAACTACAAATGTTTAGTGTGTATTTATGATATACAAGTCAGTGTAGATTCTTACTCTTGCAGGTTTTTAATCACAAATTAATTGGTATAAATAACTTTAAATAGAGGTTAAAACCAGATTATGGTGACTGTGGATAAAAAAGTTAAAACACTATTATGCTAGGTTTATAGAACATATTACTTATATTAATTGAATTCAATAGTCTAGGTATTTGTCCAAAATATTGTCTTTATTATATTATTAAGATAGTGTCATCGTCCTCTGCTTTCTGAATTTTTAAATCAATTCATCAATTAATATATATATATATGTATGTTTTTTCTTTTGTTTTTAATTCTTGACATAAAGCAGGAAACCAAACAAATGGAATGAATTAAACTTTAATTTTCCTAAATAAAGAATATTCTGTATTGATATTCTGTAGCACCTTAAGTTAACCTCTCTTGTCAATCGATGCCGCATACCTAATATACTGAAAGTAAGTAAATTTTAGAACATCAGGAATTTAAAATGTTTAAATATTCCCATTCCCAAATCATTCCAGGAGATTTTTAGGACTGCACCGGCTGCAAAATCCTTATTTAATCATGCCACAATCCTAAACATTTTTCAATAACCCAAGTTTGCTGTCATGAATTACCATTATAGGAGGATCTTTGTCCAGTAAAAGGTCTCCTTTAATATTTCTGTTACAGACTGTGAAAACTAAACCCTCAGCCTGTTCCCCGTTCAGAGGTTTCAGCAAACCTGCAGCCTCTGAAACAAAAGACGGAGAGCCGGATGTAAGAAAGAATGACGGCGTAAGGAACGAGACGGATTTGCTGGGCCAGCGAGCACAATCGGTTCTTTGAGAAACATTTTCTCCATGTCAACTGAGAACATATAAAGCTGTTGGAGTTCTCTACTCCGTCCGCCTTTCTCTGGTTAAAGATGAAAAGATAAGGATGAAAAGGTTTGCAAAAAGTCTACCTCATAACTGGCCCGCCTTACAGAATCACATTTTCTAGATTGAAAAGGTCATTTATGTCGTTTAATTCGTAAAGTGAGATGTTCTCTGGAACAAGGTGTCAGGTGCTCCTGCAAAATATTTCCTTGTTTCACATAAATGAAACATGGAAATAATATTCGTCCAACTGGTAGACACGTGATCCATTATGAGATCCACTGAATATCTGTCAAACGGTTAACGCTGGACAGGGGCCTTCCTGAAGCTGTCTCCGTCTACGACTCGATGCGATCCTTCTTCAATCATACGCTGGGTCCGATGGCGGTTTGGTTCTGGTGGTCAACTTTTCTTGTGTGCTTTGTTTTTCCCTCTGTGCGTTAAAGGAAATGTTAGAAGGAACTTTTTTGTTTAACGTGTTCACTCTAATGCGGCTGCTCAGCTGCAACACTGTCCAGTCTAGAAAAAAATTCTCCTTCCTGCATCCATGATTGATTGAAAGAAAGATGAGGTTTTCATTTAAGTCTGTCATTACTTTGCTTGTTTTTTTGTGGTTTTAGTTTGTAAAGAGAACTGGAGCAAATGAATTCAGATTGACTGAAAACGTCTGCGCGTTTCCAGCTTGAATGTAAGAAAAGTGGAGCGAGCAGCGGGAACGCCGGAGCCGGTGGCCACTGTGACAAAATGAAAGACTTGACACGACAAGCGCTGGGGATTTGTGGGTAAGGAGGGATGAGCCTGCAAAAGTTGGGTGCAAAGAGGAGGCTTTTCAAGGAAATGGGACTGCTTCAGAGGAAGAAGTGAGTGGAAAAAGGGGAATTGTTGATGCAGAAAAGAATGAGTAAGTGGGATGGAGAGCTCTAAGTGAAGTCAAGTGTATTATTGCAGCTCTACCCTGGAGTATCTGTAATAAAATGGAGCCATTGTGAATTCCAGGAATAACAGATTTGTCAGAAAAACATTAAATATGGTGGGAGCATGGGGGGGGAGACAAACACTGACCAGAGAAAGCAAGGGGAGGCCTGTTGGGAGCATGCAGCTAATTACTGCAGGCGCACCATGTCTGGACTCATCTCCATGGTAACCGTATGGCCTAGCTGGACTGGTCATCACAGAGGAAGACGAGGAAATCAATGTGCAGTGAAACAAAGCAGGAAGCAAAATGACTGTCGCCGAGCCGGATTCACGTCTGTGTTCTTCAGGCGATCAAGAACCCAGCCATCGTCACGTTCTCCGTTCAGTTGCATTAAGGAGCTGATTGGGTGGCTTTCAGGTGACAATGAGATTGTCATCCTGACACTGCTTCTTTAATGAGGGACTTGGGGAAGTCAAAACAGTCGCACTGTTTTTAACAAAAACTTGATTTAAACGGAGATGAGAGCTGAATGTTCTGACGGATGTGTGGTGCGAATCAACACGCAGCAGATGGAGAACATGCTTGTTTATTTAGCCGTGAAAACACTGCAGGTTGATTTAGCAGAGCCTGCTCTTTAACTGACAGCCGGAGCTCTTCAGGGGCTTTTCTTCCATGTGGGAAGTTTTCGTTTTGATCGTGGATGGAATGCTGCTGTTTATGCAAGTCAGCTATCAGACATGTTGAGGCAGATGTGTGGAAAGGGCAGGGACATTTGGTTACAAGAGAGGAGAGACTAAAAAGGTCCTCTGCTGCATATTGATTATTAAAAATGTAAGCACTGGAACAATGTATTGGAAAATACATACTTTTTATTTATTTATATATATATATTTATAAGCGGCTGGGTAGCTCAGTTGGTAAGGTGCAGGAATGTCACGCAGGAAACCACGGTTCGATTCCCAGGGGCGGAATGAACAATATAATGGCAATGGTAAGTGGGGGTTATTACCATATCAATGGAAACGGGGCAATTAACATAAGAATGGTGAGCAATTAACATCACCCAGTGAGGGTCCTTGGGCAACCAAGTTGTTGGGCTCACAACTTGAGAGACAATGAACCACATCTCAAGCCGGCTCAGACGTTGCCCGCGTCAGGTACTGGGGGACCAGAGCACTCTGATGGAAAGTGGGCTACTGGAAGACGGAAATGGACTAGATGCGAGAAACAAGGTTCTGTTAGAATGCTACTACTCAAGTAATCCCAACCAGCATGGTTACATGCAGAGAATGTGGAATGAATAGAAGCTTCGAAACCCACAATCAAGGCTAACTGCCAAACAACTGGTAACACAACATCACAGCTTGAGATTGAAGCGATACAATGCAATGGCAATACCACGGGAGAGCCAGAACAACAGGTCAGAGAGGAGGCTATACCACACTCCCACCCTGAGATTGAGTACACAGCCCCAACAACCACAGTTACACATGTCACACATGTCACATGTCATGTCTAGAATGAACACTTTGCACCAGCTACACCGGTTAAGTGATGTACCACCTGAAAGTCTACTGGAAACCGTGAATGAAGCATTGAGGGCAATTCCTACCACAACCATCACAGAAACCAATGAACTGGTTTACACTTCAGCAGCAGTGATCCTGGAGATGCTTGGCCATAAGAGTAACCATGGGAGAAAACAATACCCACCATGGAAGCAAAGGTTAGAGGCCAAAATCAAGGTAACTCGGAAGGATGTGAGTAAGCTGACAGAGGCTCAAAGAGGTACAATGAGAAAGCAAGTACCTAAGAGATGCCCACCTGAAGCACTGGAAACTGCCAAACAAAGGCTCCTAGCCTTGAGTAGCCGCCTAAAGAGATACACAAGAGACAATGAGGCCAGACGGAATAAACAGGCTGTTCGCAACTCAACCAGCGAAAGTGTACGCTCAGTGGCAGGGTCAAAACAGCCGAGCAGACCCACCAAGGCTAGAAACTGAACAGTACTGGAAAAGTATATGGGAGAAAGAGACAGCACATAACAGCAATGCCCAGTGGCTGGTCTCTCTGAGAAAAGAACACAGCAACCTCCCTGAACAGAATCCAGTAACCATCACAGTGGCAGACATCCAAGAAAGAGTCTCAGGTATGAAGAACTGGACAGCACCGGGCCCTGACATGATACATGCCTACTGGCTAAAGAAGCTTACCACACTCCACGAACGCCTGGCAGCACAAATGAACCAGCTGCTAAGAGATGGGACTCACCCCGAATGGCTAACGGAAGGGCGAACGATCCTGATCCAGAAGGATCCCTCAAAGGGTGCAGTCCCATCCAACTACCGGCCAATAACCTGTCTCTCCACAACATGGAAGCTCATGTCAGGCATCATTGCAACCAAGATAAATAGGCACATGGATCAATACATGAGCAACACACAGAAGGGCATTGGTAGAGACTCCAGAGGAGCCAAACACCAACTCCTGGTCGACAGAACAGTCGCCCAAGACTGCAGGTCACGACACACCAACCTGTGCACAGCCTGGATTGATTACAAGAAGGCCTATGACTCAATGCCACACACATGGATCACTGAATGCTTGGAGCTGTACAACATCAACAGGACTCTAAGAGCCTTCATAAGAAACTCAATGAAGCTGTGGAAAACCACCCTTGAAGCCAATGGGAAACCACTTGCACAAGTGTCCATCAAATGTGGGATATACCAAGGTGATGCTCTGTCCCCACTGCTGTTCTGCATAGGTCTGAACCCCCTCAGCCAAATAATCAACAAGACTGGCTATGGATACCGACTCAGAAATGGGGCCAACATCAGTCACCTCCTCTACATGGATGACATCAAGCTATATGCTAAGAACGAGCGTGACATTGACTCCCTGATCCACACCACCAGGATCTACAGTACTGACATTGGGATGTCATTCGGGCTCGAGAAATGCAGCCGGATGGTGACAAAGAGAGGCAAGGTAGTCCACACAGGGGGGGTCTCACTCCCAGAAGGAACAATAGCAGACATTGAGGACAGTTACAAGTACCTTGGAATTCCCCAGGCAAATGGCAACCTGGAGCAGGCAACAAGGAAAGCTGCAACAGCTAAGTACCTTCAACGAGTAAGGCAAGTCCTGAAAAGCCAGCTCAATGGCAAGAACAAGACCCGGGCAATAAACAGCTATGCACTGCCAGTTATCAGATACCCTGCAGGAATAATAAGATGGCCAAAGGAAGAGATACAGACCATGGATGTTAAAACACGGAAGCTCCTCACCATGCATGGAGGGTTCCATCCCAAATCCAGCACTCTGAGACTGTATGCTAGCCGCAAGGAAGGAGGCCGAGGACTAGTGAGCGTAGAAGCCACTATCCAGGATGAAACATCCAAGATGCATGAATACATCAAGCTCAAGGCCCCAACTGACAGTGTGCTCAGTGAATGTCTCAGGCAATGGAGAGCAGAGGATACAGTGCTGGAAGACAGATCCTCATGGGAGGACAAACCCCTCCATGGGATGTACCACCGGACCATAACTGAAGTGGCTGATATCAAGAAGTCCTACCAATGGCTAGAAAGGGCTGGCCTACAAGACAGCACTGAAGCGCTCATCCTGGCAGCTCAGGAACAAGCCCTGAGCACCAGAGCGATAGAGGCTCAGATCTACCACACCAGACAAGACCCAAGGTGTAGGCTGTGCAAAGAGGCGCCTGAAACAATCCAGCACATAACTGCAGGATGTAAGATGCTGGCAGGTAGAGCATACATGGAGCGGCACAATCAAGTGGCTGGAATCATATACAGGAACATGTGTGCAGAATATGGACTGGAAACCCCAAGGTCAAAATGGGAAACACCTCCGAAGGTGGTAGAGAATGAAAGGGCAAAGATCCTGTGGGACTTCCAGATCCAGACTGATAGGATGGTAATGGCGAACCAACCAGACATCGTAGTGGTGGATAAAGAACAGAGGAAAGCCGTTGTGGTGGATGTGGCAGTGCCAAGCGATGGGAACATCAGGAAGAAGGAACATGAGAAACTGGAGAAATACCAGGGACTCAGAGAAGAACTGGAGAAAGCCTGGAAAGTGAAGGTGACAGTGGTGCCTGTGGTAATTGGAGCACTCGGGGCAGTAACCCCCAAGCTTGAGGAGTGGCTACAACAGATACCTGGAAAGACCTCAGACCTCTCAGTCCAGAAAAGCGCAGTGCTAGGAACAGCTAAGATACTGCGCAGGACCCTCAAGCTCCCAGGCCTCTGGTAGAGGACCCGAGCTTGGAGGAGAAACCACCCGCGGAGGGTGAGAGGGGCGTTTTTTTATACACATATATATATATATACACATCATTTTTTAGAGAAATTTGTTATCAGTTGTACTTTTTGTTGCTGTTGTAGTTCAATTTTATTGGATTTATAGAAAGGAAATAAGTTGCAGCATTGATTAAAAAAGGATAAAAGAGACATTTACTGTCTTATGTTACATCTGTAGAACTGTACTGAGAGTTGTGTTTTGTTTTGGAGCACATTCATATGTTTTGTTTGTAAAAAAAAAAAAAAAGATAAAATATTGAGTTAATTGCATTTTAGATGACTAAAAAAGCAATGATTAGTAGTAAAAATGTATAAAAGACATGCAAAACAAATGAAAAAGCAGTCTTTCAGTGTGGCTGAACTCTTGTCATCTTAACAGTCCTGGGTAATTAGCATATGAACAGGCAGCGGGGGGGGAGGGGGGGAGTGAAATTTGACTCCTGCTGCAGAGCAGACTGAGGAAACGGCTGGAGCATGTTAGAGGAAAATACATCTTACAGATGACCAGTTTATTTTATATCTGTAAAAAATATCCAGCGACCACTCAGACATGTTCAGGTATATGCTTGTAAAACCTGGTGTGGATAATTGAAACATAAGTTATAATAAAACACACTTGTTTGGAGTCCAGACGGAAAAAGCACAGATTTTGTGATGTAAAATATTTATAATAAATACATCTGTTTCACCTAGAAGTCTGAAAGAAATATGGAAGGCAGCAAACACAGATCCCTACCGTTTTCTATTTTTTTGTGTTGATATTTGAAGGATAAGTTATGAAAAAAAATAGGTGTTTGCAGTTTTGCCTAAAAAGACGTTTTCTGACCTTTTTGGATCTACGGCTCTCTCAGACGTCACCTGTAACTTCAATTATTCTGAATTTTTTTAGGAAGCAGTAGCACATAAATGCCTATGAAAGTGGAATTGTTGGTACTGATAACCCAAACAGAAGTTATTATAATAATAATAGTTGTTTAGTCCAAAATTTAATTAAAAAAATCCAGTGATGAAGTTTCTCGTAGACCCTGTAGTGTTACATATTAAAGCTAGAAATTATTAAAGGCATCTTATTCTGAAATCTCAGCTTCCTGAGACAAACGGCTGATTTGCTATGAAGCTTTGTTTTATGAGTAAGTGCAATTGACCACTTCCTGTTTGGGGGGGCCTTATGAAGGCACCGTCAGATGGACACCCATGAAATTTTAGATGATGAGAGAGGACCCTTCTGAGTATCTCCAGTTTTAATTTCATGCACGTCGGACGAAGCGCAGAGAAAAGATAGGGATGATTGCGACAAAAACTGTGTTTTTCAATAACTAGGTGGCGCTATGGAGCTCGTCCAAGATTTTCATATCCATGGGTTCAGAATGGAAGCTTTATCATATCCATTGAATTTCAGTGAGATTGGACAAGGAATGTGCACGTGAGAGCAACTTTTGTGTGCATGGCGAGACGCCCAACTTTGCCGCTCTGTCACGACCACACCCCTGATTAGAAAGTTATGGTTTTTTGTCAGAGTAAACTTCAATGGCTTTTTAACAGGTGGACATCATTTTCAGGTGTGTCTGCTCATCCTACTTGGAGCAGTGATGCTCCAAGTCAAACATGTCATTTCCTCTTGCCAGCAGGTGGCGCTACACTTTTTCCGGATTCTTTCACTGCAGATGTGTTCAGAGTCAGACTACAATCATGCACATCAACTCTGGATCAGATTGGATTATGCATGGCTGAGTAATGGCCATTTTTCTTTTCATGGCGTGTTTTTGAAATGACCTCCAAGTTCGACGCGCCGCCACGGACACAAACATCCGTAAAAACTTAAAAGCTTCGCAATTTAACATCGGACATGGGTCTAGTTTACAAAACCAAAGTTTGGAGTCATTACTCCAAAATCTCTAGGAGGAGTTCGTTCTAGTACGAGGCCTGCAAATGACCAAAATAGAGCAAAAATGACATATTGTCATCAATATAGCAGACTTCCTGTGCAACTGAGAGCTTGGTACCAAGAGACTTTTTTGTAGGTTTCCATCAGATGAACATGCTCTGTTAAAATCAAGCTTGTACGATAAAGCATATGGTGGTGCTCGCGAAAACAAATTTTGCAGGTGGCGCTATCGAGCCATTTTTGTTTACCTATGCCGTTCTCCCATAAAATATGAAATTTTTCGCGACTCCTGATGTGTGTGCCAAATTTGGTGAGTTTTGGGGTATGTTAAAGGCCTCAAAAAGGCGACGGAAAAGTCGGAAGAATAATAATAATAATTAAAGCTACAAGTAGCATTTAGCGGGCCCGAGCACGGGCGACCGCCTGGCACGGGTGACCGCCCCGCGAGTAAAGCCCCGCTCGAACCGTTCTCGTCGTTCTATCTTGTCCATTCTGGAGCTCAAAGCTACTGTTAACATGACAGCAGCCTGTGGGGGGTGGGGGGGACTGTAATCTGTTGCCTTTAGGGACAAAGACATTTGCATATAGCATGAAAGAAATTCTTAAACCTAAGCCTTGTTTAGACCTGCTCATTTTCTCGTCAAGGAGAAGAAGGTTTTTATCAGATTGAGAAACAAGCAATGATGATAACTGCTATCACTGACCCTAAGGATGAGAACAATTGAACTCTTCTAATTTCCACTACAATGTCTAGATGAGTGTCAGCTATGTCTGATAACTTGGCCAATTAGCTGGACCGGGATCTTGCAAGGTGCAGGTGGTTTAACGTCCAGTGTGTTGAGTCTGTGGACGGCAACAGTACAGCATAGCTTTTCGTTTCCACAAGAGAAGAACTCTTGACACATCTGCCCTAACAGACAACTACAAGAGGAGTTGAAATGTATAACATGGTGAAGGAGTTTTTGTGCAGAAAAAGGTACCATTAGTAAAGCTGGTAGCAGTGACTGCAGACGGGGCTCCTGCTATGATCAATAGACAAACAGGTTTCATCACTCACTGTAAAGCTGACCAAAAGGTTGGAGAGTGAAAACAATATTAGATATTGGAAAAGTTACTTCTGAAGTTTTATAATACCAATTTGCATATACTCCAGACTGTTATGAAGACTTATTGTTAATGTTTTGAAAAACTTTCCTGTGTATTTCATTGCTGTCATTAAAGGACCTGCTGAGATCATTTAATTTGTTTACTGACAGAATTAAAAGCAGTAAGACAAAGTGGGGATATTGTTTACCAAAGGAATAACAAGTTGACCAACCACCCTTATACCAGGACACCAAAACCTTGATATATACAACTATGAGTGAGATATGGACTTTACATCACGGAATCAAATACTTTCCTTAGACAAGTTGAATACGGCTATCTGTTAGACAAGATAGCACAGTATGATGAACTAGAACTGTCAGCATCTCACACCAATGATAAAGATCTGAAAGATGTTGATATTGATCCTGAAATAAATGTTTTTCTATAGTGATAATACTATAAAGAGAATCAATTTAATATTGTAAACATAAAGTTCTCCATAATCCATTTCAATAGAACCTTGTATGCCAATTTCTATACAATCAAGGGCTACGTAAAACAGTTTTCACAAAGGTTCAGTATAATTACAGTCTCAGACACATGGTTAAAATGAATGGTGATAGAAGAAAATTGCACTGTTTGCACAATTTATTTCTATTTATTGTTCTAACAATTTTCATTTTTTATTTTGCTTACTGTTGTTCCATTTTCATGACACTGCTCTGTTAGTCAAAAATGTGAAATAAATACTCCTTGAATCCCTTGAATTGAAGGGGTCAGCATTGTTCTGCTAATTAATCTGACCCCTTAGCTGCGTGTGTGTGTGTGTGGGGGGGGGGGGTGACATTTGACACCCTTGTAACAGCTGTGCTGCTGTGAATGTCTGCTGCTTATTTTCCTCAAGACAGGCTGTTTAAAACAAGTGGAATGAAATAAATCCTTACACTTCAGCAGTTCATTGTATGATTGTGAAAATATTCGGGGAACATTTGGACATGTATGTCTGTGAAATTTGGTGTTGATAGTTAAAAAATAAGTTATGAAATACATATGTGCCCTATGAAATAACTAGGTGGCGCTATGGAGCTTGTCCAAGATTGTCATATCCATGGGTTCAGAATGGAAGCTTAATCAAATCTATTTAATTTCAGTGAGGTCGGACAAGAAATGTGCACTTGAGAGCAACTTTTGTGTGCATGGCGAGACGCTCAACTTTGCCGCTCCGTCACGACCACACCCCTGCGTTGAAAGTTATAGTTTTTTATCAGAGTAAACTTCAATGGCTTTTCAACAGGTGGACATCATTTTGAGGTGTGTCGGCTCATCCTACTTCGAGCAGTGATGCTCCAAGTCCAACATGTCATTTACTGTTGCCAGCAGGTGGCGCTACACCTGTTCAAGATTCTTTCACTGTCGATGTGCTCAGAGTCAGACTACAATCATGCACATATATTTTAAATCAGATTGGATTATGCATCGCTGAGTAATGGCCATTTTCCTTTTCATGGCGTGTTTTCGAAACGTCCTCCAATTTTGACGCGCCGCCACGGTCATACACAAACGTAAAAATGTAAACGCTTCACAATTTAACATCGGACATGGGTCTAGTTTACAACACCAAAGTTTGGAGTCATTACTCCAAAATCTCTATGAGGAGTTCGTTCTAGAACGAGGCCTGCAAATGACCAAAATACGGCATAAATGACATATTGACATCAATATAGCAGACTTCCTGTACGAGTGACAGCTTGGTACCAAGAGACTTTTTTGTAGGTTTCCATCTGATGAACATGCCCTGTTAAAATCAAGCCTGTACATTAAAGAACATGGCGGGGCTCGCAAAAACAAACATTGTAGGTGGCGCTATCGAGCCGTTTTTGTGCACCCATGCGGGTGCTGTGTATCTAAGGTGGAGATATTTAAGAGGCACCTTATTCTGAAATCTTAGCTTCCAGAGCCAAACGGCTGATTTTTTATGAATTTTTAATTATCTGACTGCAATGCAATCAACCACTTCCTGTTTGGCGGTGGCTTGTGCAGGCACCGTCAGGTTTACACCCATGAAACTTTAGATCATGAGAGAAGACCCTTCTGAGTATCTCCAGTTTTAATTTCATGAGCGTTGGACAAAGCACAGAGAAAATACAGGGCGGAATGCGACAAAAAACGTTTTTTTAAATAACTAGGTGGCGCTATGGAGCTCGTCCAAGATTGTCATATCCATGGGTTCAGAATGGAAGCTTCATCATATCCATTGAATTTCAGTGAGATTGGACAAGGAATGTGCACGTGAGAGCAACTTTTGTGTGCATGGCGAGACGCCCAACTTTGCCGCTCTGTCACGACCACACCCCTGCGTTGAAAGTTATGGTTTTTTGTCGGAGTAAACTTCAATGGCTTTTCAACAGGTGGACGTCATTTTCAGGTGTGTCGGCTCATCCTACTTCGAGCAGTGATGCTCCAAGTCAAACATGTCATTTCCTGTTGCCAGCAGGTGGCGCTACACTTTTTTCCGATTCTTTCACTGCAGATGTGTTTAGAGTCAGACCGCAATCATGCACATCAATTTTGAATCAGATTGGATTATGCATCGCTGAGTAATCTCCATTTTTCTTTATATGGCGTGTTTTCGAAACGACCTCCAAATTTGACACGCCGCCACGGTCATACAGAAACGTAAAAATGTAAACGCTTCACAATTTAACATCGGACATGGGTCTAGTTTACAAAACCAAAGTTTGGAGTCATTACTCATAAATCTCTAGGAGGAGTTCGTTCTAGAACGAGGCCTGCAAATGACCAAAATGGAGCAAAAATGACATATTGACATCAATATAGCAGACTTCCTGTGCGACTGACAGGTGGGGCCTAATATACTTTTTTGTAGGTTTCCATCAGATGAACATGCCCTGAAAAAATCAAACTTGTACGTTGAAGCATATGCGGGGCGTCGGGACAAAAGTCATTGTAGGTGGCGCTGTCGAGCCGTCTTTGTGCACCCATGCCAATCTCCTATAAAATACGAAATTTTTCGCGACTCCTGATATGTGTGCCAAATTTGGTGAGTTTTGGGGTATGTTAAAGGCCTCAAAATGGCCACTTTTCCGGTATAATAATAATAATAATAATAATAATAATAATAATAATAAACATTCGAAAAACAATAGGGTCCTTGCACTCCGTGCTCGGGCCCTAATAAACCTAACAGATACAATAGGGTCCTTGCACTCCGTGCTCGGGCCCTAATAAACCTAACAGATACAATAGGGTCCTTGCACTCCGTGCTCGGGCCCTAATAACTCTTACAGATACAATAGGGTCCTTGCACTCCGTGCTCGGGCCCTAATAATAATAATAATAATAATAATAATAAACATTCGAAAAACAATAGGGTCCTTGCACTCCGTGCTCGGGCCCTAATAATAATACATTTATTAAAAAAACTGACTAGCACATCATAAAGACAAACACAGCAAAAATAGTCAGATAAGCCTAATAATAGTGCAAAAATTGCCTGATAAAAGATTAAACTACAAAATTAGAATGGTGGCCGCGATTGCCAGATTACTGTCCAGTCATCACTAGGCCCCCGGCCCCTGTCAAGGGTCCTCGTCAACTGCCTGTGCTGCAATTATCGCTCTGCTGCCTTCCTGCCACCCGCCTGTCACTGGTCTGCCACCATGTGACCTCCAAATGTGCCCAGGCGGCCACTGCCCGATGTCAGAAAATCATTGCAGCCGTTTAATTTTAGATTTTAAAACTTCAACTGCTGCTGAGTGGCGTGTAAAAATGTGACTGTCGCCCAGTTCTAAAAGATTTTTATACCAGTAAGTTTTGATACATTTGACAGTTAAAATGTACAAATATTTCTGACAATGTATAATTTTTCCTGTTTATGTGACATGAAATTAACAATTTCAAAAAAGAAAATTGTCATGTGGTTTCAAAGTATCAGTCTAGTAAAGTCTAACTTTTCTTTCCTATAGGGTGTAGTTCCATTTGCCTTCTGCCTAATCCTGCCCCCATCGAGGACTCTGGCTCTCTTTGTTTTCGGTGTTGATTTGAAACTGCATTTAACTGCAGGTCTGGTGGAAGACTTTGATGCCTGTTGCTATTGGCCTGTGTGCCGCTTTAATCAACTCTGGTAAAAAAATGCATCTGAAGAAGAAATTGATATCTTGGAAAAACATGCAGTCACACACGTCAGTCACATAAATTCTGCAAAAGAACCTCTTTGAAACTGTCGTCTCAATTTACTCACACACTCTGCAAATTATGGGCCAATAAATTTCCTTCAGATGTTAACAAGTATGGCTTCTTAGCGATATTAACATTGTTGACATTGAGGAGATAAAACTGGTGAAATTCCATGGCTGTTGTTGACTGCAGGTTTGAATTCGCTCACACACTCCTGTATTGACAAATGTCTGTGGAAACCCTGGGCTTGCCTTAAAAGCTGACCGTGAAGAGCGTCTTACTGATGCAACTCCGACAGCACTGATGTAGAGCGGCGAGACCCTGAGAGAAATCTGAGCCAAATCTGCCAGAAAGATTCTGTGTGTTAAACCCAGACGGCGGGCATGCAGCACATAGACTGAAGAGCCTGAAGCTCAGATCAGAATCTCCTCCAGACTGAGATCTTTCTGTCCTCCCACCATTAAGATCCCATTTATTGGCAGATGAAAATTTAACGTTTCTTTCACAACACAACAGATGCTGAGCAAGGTTCTTTTATTGTCAAATACAGACGTTGGATTATTCAGATCAACTGTTATCACCTTCTGCACGTTCCAGCTATGATGAAAGGGGCCTTCTGGAAGGGGCAGGAATGCTGAATATACCCCCCTCTTCAGGTGGTGTGGTTTGCAGACGTCCTGGGACAACCCTGCAGTTCTAACAGCTGCTTTTTTCGGGGCGCTAACACAAGTCTGATTGCTGTATGAAAGTCTGGCCTTTAAAGTTTGAATCATAGACAGAAATTTCTTATACACTCTGAGAGGAGTGAATAACAATTACTTCATGCCTTTATCCTCTGCTGCTCAAAAGACCTTTCTACTGTGTTTCTGCTTCATTTTTCAACTTTTAACCTTTAAATATCAGAAAAAACCCCAAATCAATGAGTCCACATTGTGACCAGAACAACTGATTCAGCCTGAAGACACTGGTGTTTGGTCCACTCCTGTTTTTCCAGGTTCTGTGGATTTTGCTTCACAGCGTTTACACATATTTACAAACTGTTTAAATGCTTTATCCGTGGGTGTTGGGGAAACCTCCAGGGAATATGAATAACAGCTGTTCTGTTTTTCTGCAGATGATTCTCCACATCATCATCTGTCACACAGAGACCGAATGCTTTCTTCTGGCTGAAGCTTCAAGGTCACTGACTCATTGAAAACACCACAGGTCACAGTGTTCAGTCCATGTCTTTGGTTCTAAAAAAACAATCACCAGGTTGTGCTGAGTTAAAAAAAAAAAAGTATTTCTGCCTTTCAAGAGCGCTTTCCTTTTTTTTTCAAAATGTAAAGCGCATTCTGTCTTAATAAAATATATTATTGTTCTTATTATTATTTAATCTAACAAGATAGAAAACAAGGTCACAGTTTAAAGGCCGTGTCACACAGCCACTACAGACATTTTGTGTATATTGTACAGATGAAAATTGGTCGTATGTGAATATATGTGGAAACAGTGAGAAAAGTTGTGGTCTTTACATAAAATTTTCACAGATGTATCACAAACGAACCCATTAAAAAAAGGAAGAAGTACGAATAAACCACACAAAGAACACGTAAAACACAAACCGCGCGGGATTAATTTGGAATTCATTAGTGGATCGTATGTCAATTATGTAAATTTAACGCAATATGTTCAGCGTATATGCGATATAACAGTTATACATCGGTGGTACATGCTTGAAACGTCCGTTAGACATACGTGGACAAGTCGTGGAATGCAAAAATCAAGTGTAACCTAAGTTACTTAGTTATTCTTGATTAACACTCAATTTATAGTGTAATTTTCTGTTTGTTCACTGATGCAGTCACATTTTAAATGTTGGTCTTTAGAATTTGCCAGGAGGGATCACTCTGTCATTGTTATGATCTTTGACGTTTTTTCGACAATTGCTCAAAGTGAGAGAAAAAAAGACTGAAATTGTAGTTATTAAAATGGTATTTGAACTGAGTTTTGGGGAAAAAAACTAGTTTCCAACAGTTAGTGAGTACTCCGGGAAGATGAATCTGGTTAAGAGCTATGTTGGTCTTTGATAAATTGTGGGGAGTATCTTATCTTGGTGAGTAGGAATCACATTTTATGTCACATAACTCCATTTTCAACTATGAAAATATGTGATCAATACACAGTGTAATGCTCTGTTAGGTTTAACATGTGAAATCTCCTCAGTTCACCAAGTCCTGCATTTTAACTACACAGTAAGCTAGTTTTGACTTATATTTTGCATGTTAAATTATTTCATTTTGATGTGTATGTCGAGTTAAATCTCTGAAAAAAGGAAAATGACTGTGAAATAGGGACATTATCTGTGGACAATATGTAATGATTTTCTGCACATTTGTGTAGACTTTTTTTTCTTCTTGGTGTTTTATCTGGATCCCCGACCTTCCTTCTATCACCTCGTCTACTCCATCATCACTCCGTCATCTTACCTTCTCTGTTCATCTCAACTCACGCCGCCGTCTAGAAATCTCAGTTTGGACATTAAGTGGGTTGGTTGCCTTTACTTTTTTTGTGAGTGCACTCAAGGGGTTTATTATTGTCTTCTAAGGAAAAGAGAAAAAATTGGACTCAGGAACTTCCTTAAATATAGCTTTTTTTCTGAGATCTCAGTTTTATTTGAACATCCTTTTCATGTCAGTGGCCACTCGTTTTTTTGTTTTAGAGCATTAGAGTAACTCCATGTGAAGTTATTTAGAGCAGTGTTTTTCAACCTTTTTTGAGCCACGGCACATTTAAACCTTGACAAAAACCCCGCAGCACACCAGCATCCAAAAAAAAAAAAAAAAAGCAAAAACTCAACCTGTATTGATCGATTGCCCCCCCCCCCCCAATCTCACGTGCATGTTCGTGATAATTGTGGCAGAAAAATATTGGAAGTTGCAGCTGTTTTTTCTAAGATAAAATAAAAGTTAAGTTAGAAGATTAAAAATCTGTTTGATGCCTGTTCTTTGTGGTTTCAAGACGTATAACGAGGACAACTCATTGTACGCTGAGACCTGTCCCTTTAAGCCAATGCATCATGGGAGATGTAGTGTGAAATCTGACGCTAAAGGGCAGAAAGACCAGCGTCTCTGAGCTTCGTTGTTTTGTTCACTTTTTCCACGGTCTGATACCGGATTCTGTGGAAAGCTACACCACTAAAGACGAGCTTTAGCTGGTGTTTTTGTTAGAACTGAGAGACTTTTTGAGCTAAATTGGAACAAGGAGGTTGAGACTTTAACCACTTCTGATTGGTCAGACTGATGACATGTGATTAAGCCTTCAAGAATGATTGGCGGAGACAGTTAAAGGGGCGGGACTTTTCCGCAAACGGCTTTAGATGCAGCTAAATCGCGGTACAGTCATTCTTAACAAAATGTTTTTAATAGAAACAAATAAACACAAAGAAAAAATTATTTTATGATCTTTTATATTCTTAACTACTAAGTGTTTTATCAGGGTTTGTTTGGTTGAACACAGAGCTGATATCTTGGAGATGGGAAATGTTTTTAGATCAGTTAATGAGGGCAATTTCCCACGGCACACTTGACCATCTCCTACGGCACACACACTGGTTGAAAAACACTGATTTAGAGCTTCCACACACAGCAGCACCACCTAGGGGTTACACAAGCACAGTTGTGTAAGATGTATGTGATAAATGCGTATAAACTACATAAAATACACATAAACTGTGTAAGTGTCTACCGACCAAAATCTCAAAAGCTCAAAACCGAATTCATGTAAAGACCCGGGAATGACAAACGCAAGAAACACTTATGAATTATGTATATCACACATATATCAAGAACGACCGAAATGTCATACGTGGAAAATGCGCAAAATGTCCGTATTGGCTGTTTTACGTGACTTTTAGACTGAGAGATGTTGAAATCTAAGAATAAAGCAAAGAAACCAAAAATTCCGATGTACAAGTTAATTCAAAATTTGCTCCATGTGAGCTTAAGTCCAAGTGTTTTTCTCTAACATATGCCGCAGAGTTATCAGCACAGGCTGAACCAACCAAACCGTGGTTCAAGCAGTTTGAGTCCAATCAGAAGAGGAAGAGGATGAAGACCAGGAAGATAGAATTTAGATCCTTCTCAGTCCAAGCAATTGCAATGTGTCATGGTTTAAATGGTGAGATGATGAAGATGAATTTACTGCACTAATCTTTCATGAAACTGTTACACTGGAACATGATAGTGTGGCTTAAGAGGCTAGTGATTGGACAAACCGACCAAGCATGAAGAGATCTAAGTTAACAGACATGTTCAAACACCAGCGGGTTACCAGACAGGAATCATCTGGTTTCTCCAAGATGTCTGAAACTCTGTCGCCATATGGAGTTCTGGGGACATCAAGGTGATAGTCCTTTTTGTTCTGCTCACCATAACGATAACATGTTAACAGTAATAAATATTCAGTCCTTCAAACAGTCACAATTCCAGGTCCATACATAAAAAATATCCAAACAACTGAATAAATGTATTTTGATGTCAGGTGACAATCCAGGGACAGAAAAGGCTTAAACACCCGGAACAAGACATGAATTTGAAGGCTGCAGTTCCAAGACATGTTTTCAGACCCAACAATCAATTGTTGAAACTTTGAAGAAATAAACCATATCTTCTGTCCAATGTCCTGACACAAAGCAGGAGCAGACTCTCCTCACTCTGTGAAAGGAAAACAGAGTCTTTGTCCCTGTCAAAGGCGTTTTACATGGACATAAAGGAGATCAGCTCTGCAGGAGGTAAGACTATAAAGGAAATCGGCAGCTTCTGATGCAGGAAGGAGAGCCAGAGGTGCTGCAGAAGATCAGATGGTGATGGCGGCTAATGTTGGCGAAGATGATGCCGAATTTTTTAAGAGTTTTGTGGTGGGGATCGGACGAAACAGGTGACGAGAACCAGCAAGGCAGTTTTTTGAGGTATGGGGAGGGGAGGTCACCGTCAGGTCCTTCATCACCTGGTAAAACA
Source organism: Oryzias curvinotus (assembly GCA_023969325.1). Taxonomy (NCBI): domain Eukaryota; kingdom Metazoa; phylum Chordata; class Actinopteri; order Beloniformes; family Adrianichthyidae; genus Oryzias; species Oryzias curvinotus. The sequence continues at coordinate 26,949,032 of CM043709.1, read as the reverse complement.
CATGAAGACCAAATGCTTTAGTCACATACACCCATATGGGGGGTTGACCATACTGTGCCTTGGGAAAGTAGTCTGCCCCCTTGAACTTTTCAACCTTTTGCCACATTTCAGGCTGCAAACATGAAGACATAAAACTGTACTTTTTGTGAAGAATCAACAAGTGGCACACATTCATAATGTGGAACGAAATGTATTGGATATTCCAAACATTTAAAAATAATACAAAACTGAAACATGTATCATCATTAGTCATTTAGGTCAACATTGGATCATTCAGAGATCCTCACTGAACACCTGTACCTACCTACTGTAATGAAGTTTGGGGGAATAATGAATCATACTTTTCATTACATCCATTATACATCTTTCTCCAAGCAGAGGGAAGATGGTTTCATAAACCGGGCCAGGGCGGCCAATTCCCCCTGCTTAGATTAATACTATATTGTATTGATATTGATATGCTAAAAATGTAGATTTTCTATTATTGTTATTATTATTACCATCTGCTATATGTGCCATAGTCTATGCAACTGACTATTAACATGTTTGAATTAAATTTCAGATAACAATAACAATTAGTTGCGAGTAAACTGCTAGAAGTTTAAAGCTGGGGAAAGTATGATGTACTAGGGTTTTGTCCTCTACTCTCATCCACTTCTCCTCTCCTCTATTCTCGATCATTTATTTTTCATTGAGTTCTTCATGCATCTGTTTGGTAAAGTTTCCAGATTCCAGATGTCAGTTGGCTCTCCGGTGCTCCTGCTCCTGTCCTTGGCCGTGGACCCTGCCTCTGGCTCGTGGTGCGCCCCAGCTGTCCCCCAGTTCCATCTGAATAATGAAGCCCATCTGCTACCCAATTCAAACATGTAGTTGTAGAGTTAGATAAGCTAATTCTTCTTTAACTTGAATACTTCTTGGGTGGTGCTGTGGTAGGGCGGTCGATCTCTGATTGGAAGATTGCAGGTTTGATTCCCGCCTTGCCCGAACACGTGTCGAAGTGTCCTTGGGCAAGACACCTAGCCCCTGGTGGAAGGCTGGCGCCAGTGCTCGGCAGTGGAGCCTCAATCAGTGTGTGAATGGGTGAATGGGACTGTGACTGTAAAGCGCCTTGGGTCTTCTAGGAAGGTAGAAAAAGTGCTATACAAGTAGACGCCGTTTACCATTTAACAGTCCTGGTAGATCGCCTGTCTGTCCTGGCACAAGATCCCTAGTTCATGTGGACATCCATAAGGTTTCTTCTTTTTTTTTGCTTGGAATTGTTTTTTTTTTTAGGAGTTTTTTCTCACCGAGAAGGAAGGTCTAAGGGGCAGGGATACCCAGTTTAGTCTGTTTAGTTTAGTTTAGCAATCAGCTGTTGTATTTTATAACTGACTTTATGTTTTGTACTATTGTGAAACCCGCTGAGACAACTGTTTGGTTATATTGTGCAATATAAATAAAATTGAATTGTATTATGCTCTTTATTTCGGGTTTTGCCTAAAGGCTCACATTTGATTTTCATCGTGTTCAGAGTGTGAAAACCTACCATTCAATCATTTCAAGAAACCCGTCGAAGTGGACAGCCAACCAGTTGTAAAATAGATTAAACCAAATGTCCTGTTTGATGACTCTCCAAAATGCTCCGATCAGTGGTAATCGTGGAGCCTTTACTCCTCACTTCTGCATTTCTCTCCTTCACAGGTGTAAAAGCTCAGCTGGCAGAACAGACTCACTCATAAAAGCTGCTGATGCAGGACCTCTGCTGCGCAGTCTGGAACTATGTGGAGCTGTTTCATAGCGCTTTGGAACATAACCTCCATGAAGCAATCATTAAATGTGCTTTATTCCAATGATTTACTGTGGCACTCTCTTGTTTTTTTAAATGCTTGTTGTAAGAGGCCAAGTTTAAATAAAGGTATATTAAATTTGAGTCTATTTTATTCCTGTAACAACTGCCATTTACTGTTACTGCGTGATCATAACTCATAACACTAAATCACATTTAAGAATTTAAGTGAACGGTCACCTCTGGTTTTAAACTCGTGCATGTTTACAATTGTAAATATTTTTAGAATTAATGTGAATTTCCCAGCTATGTGTGCACATGAGCAAAATTGCAAGTGTAAGCCACCTTAGTAAGGGGGAAGTAGGTGAGACGCAGGCATGTTGTACAAATTTTTCTGTTTTTTTAACCTTCTCAAACCCTGAAAACTACATAAGGGCCCTATTAGTGCTATGTAACTATGTGTTCTCTGCATGCAGCCTGACTGTTAGAAATTAAAAATAACAACCAAAGTGTATGGTGTGCTTGTGTGGCACTTATGTATCATGTATGTCTGACATTCAGCTGTGGCCAGTAAGAACCCACCTTGGTCACACACCTTGAGTAAAGCGTAAAGGACACCGTATAACATCATAAGTGTGTGTAACTCACATTTTACTTATACCATGGTCCGGGGTGAATACTCAGTTCTGATTTGCTGGTTGCTGGGTGTGGATAAAAAAGTGATAATGCACAGGGTTAATGCACACCTAAAAAAGAAGTTCCGGTCACATAGCTTAAATGTTCTATATCGCTGCTCTGGCTTCTTTAAAACAAACGTTAGCTTCATCATCTGGACAGAAATAAGCGTTAAGAGGTGAACGTTCTCTCCGAACAGATGCTTTTTTCAACCTATCGTGATAATCAGCATAAATATCACTTTCCTTTGCTGCTGCAGTCGAGGTCGGTCATGTTACCGTGACAATGCACTGCAACACGTATCAAATAGTCCGCTTTTTGTGAATAAAGCGATCTAAATATTTAGTGCGTGACCACGGTATGAGCGGAATTCTGGCCTTCAAAGTGTCAGAAATGAACGCACTTTGGTTGCTTCGGTGTGGAGTGTATGTAGCTGACTTTGTCTGCCATTATCCCTGACATGCACTTCACGATACTCTTACCACACGCACAACAACGCTACGTTCCTCAAGGGAACTGCGAGACACACCTGCGCTCCTTTGAGGTGAGGAGCCAATGATGTGTTTTAACCTCACAGCCAAAGAAAAGACTGGAGCTTCTTTTTATCTCAGTTTTGCCTCATCGGTTTCAACTGATCTGTTTTGTGCTCGGAATATTTCAAACTAAAAAATCTTTGCATACCGTGACAACTGGATGGATCAGGATAAGGAAGGGAAGTTTTTTTTATGTAGTTCATCTGCGTAGTGAAACATATTTTGCGGTTACAGGAACCTGCCTTCAGAAGTCACATCGCTTTAACTCCTGGGAGCATGACCGGCAAATCTTTTTCTCTCTGCTGAACATAAGCAGTTTGACTGCAGCCTCTTGAGTGAAACCGTCCCATCACCGCTCCCCTCTGCTTTGGAGGTTCACTGGGACACGTTGGAGAGAAGACAGAGGAGCTCTGCAAAAGATCTTCAAGTCTGGGCAACTCCCGTCTATAGTTGTAATAAGAGGAAATTTGAGTTTTGTAACACACTTTTCTAAGCTGGAATTTTGGAGGAGTTTATTGTTATTTTTCTTGGTATTTATTAATATTACAGGTTTTTTTTTATCAGGGGCTAGTTTTGATGTTCCAGTTTTATCCACGTCACCACAACAAACACTGGACCAAGCTTACTGTTATTTATCCATCCATCCATCAACAGAACCCCCTGAATCCTTTTTGGGGTCACAGGGTTGCTGGAGAGAACCCAGCTCCTGCTGGATGAAGGTGGGGTACACCAGAAACAGTCTCCCAGTCTGTTGCAGTACCACACACACTCTCACATGCTCACCTAGGGGCAATTAAGAAATACTAAATACAGTACATACAACCTACGTACTGTGGAAATTACGGATTTCTCAGGCATCATAAGGATCGTCTGTGTTTTGTCTGCAGAAGTAGAAGTGTCTTAAGCTGCGTTCACACCAAACATGATTCATGCGGCAGAGGCGTCCAGTTTTAATGTTAACCCATGTACAGACGCGATCTGAGGTCCTGCGGTGTAATTGATTATCACACGTGATGCAATAGTCTGTCAGCCGTGCGATTTAAAGATCGCAGTGTGATTTAGCCGTGGCGGCGCTCTAAGAGTTTACAAATTGACTCAATAGGGAACTCTGCTTTGTCCGTGACGTCTTCAATAACGTGATTGGATCAAATTGCTAATTTACTAAATTTGCATTTACAATCTGAGAGGACCAGGCCTGAGGAAGTCTGGGATATGTCTGAGTTGAAATGGCATTCTTGTACAAAAGAAGCTTTATGGTCGGAATCTGTGCTATAGATCGCAGCACATGCTGCTAGCAGAGATTTTACTCTTTACCGGGCCAGATGGTCACAATGAATGAGGAAAAGTTGGTCTTTGGTGTGCAGCATGGATACAAAGAGATCTTGGTCAATAATAAAGCTGTTAGAGCAGGGCCGACAGAACAGCCACTGTTTTGCTATTTCAGGCTCTTTTTCATCTCCTTTAATCTTTCCCTGTGAACCTAAGCTAAAGTGAATCCCGCTGAATTTTCCGGCAGCTCTCACAGCGGCAGACATGCTGGCACTGCTTGAAAATGCTTTTTTGAAAAGGGAAACTAGAAGTGAAGAACTGTCTTTAAGGTAACTGATGGGGATCTCCAGCCTGCAGCAGCATGCAGCAGCAGCGCTGAAAGACACCAAGAAACGACTCAAAAGAAGACGGACCTTTGAACCAAAGCCTCAAGATCAGAGCACTTTGAGGGGTCTGAAGGAGAACATCTGCTTTTGTCAAAAAAACTCTGAAATTATTGTTGTAAATTAAAAAAAATAAAATAATAAATTAAAATAAAGATTTGTTTGTTTTTTTCAGAGACAAATTACACCTGGAGGAAAAATACTTTCTTTACATTAACTGACATCTGCAACATTAAAAACAGTGAGGAAAGGATTAGTTATTAGGTTTGGAGTGATGCGAGACTTTTGCTCTAATTTTCTGTTAAATTTCATTTTGCATCATCTCAGCATCCCAGCATGATCTTTCCAGCATTTGAAGGGAAAATCCTTCTGTGTGATTTTATAGTAGTGCTTCAGAACTACTGCAGTTGTGTGGTTATAAAAACACACCAATGACTGTCAATGAGTGTGAAGTACGTATGGCTTCAAACATAGGAAGTCAATTCAGGTGCCATTTTGATGTGATACGGACGCCACAAAGTTGGAGCCAGAAGACGTCAGTAAGCAGTGATTCGTCTGAGTCGGTTTGAGCCAATGTTTCTATGGCAACCACTCGTGCCATTTAGGAGTGAGTGTGTTGGAAGGCCACGCCTTTATCACTTGAAAGCGAGCTCTGGAGAATCTGTCAATCAAAAGCTTTGAACCTTTGCCATGTGACCATACACTTTTATGAGGCATCTGATTGGTGAGTGTATAACTTGAATAACTTGAGAAAATGAGGATTATCAAGAACATGTAAAAAAAAAAAAAAAGGTTTTAGAGCAAGATGGTTGTTCTAATCAATAGAATGACTGAGTAACAGCTGTTTACAGAAGTCAATGGAATTTTGGATTCTTGGAACCAGCAGGTATTTCCTGTTAGGAATGTCAGGGGGAAAGTCACTTTGTCCATTTTTCATATACAGTCAATGATTATTGCTTAAAAAAAATTAAAAAACAATATAATCTGGTTACGGTTTTTACATTTGGGGTGCGTTGGATTTATCAAAACTAATGAAGAAATTAAAAGGTGGCAAACACTGAGTCTGTGGTCAATGGAGGGGAGGGCCAAACTGCTACAATAGGACCAACAGAATGTTCTTCTGTTGACTTCCAGAATAAAGTATCTGTGTTCGGGTTGTCAAGTGAAGGAAGACTGCGAGAGGCCAAGTCTGTGGATTGCTGTGATGTAGTTCAGTCATGTAATGCCCAGTACGGGTAGATATGGGCTGTCTGTGGGAGAAAAATGGGCAGACCTGTTCAGGTCACGCAGGTGGCCCAAAAGAAACATCAAGATTGTAGACCGCTCGGGGAACCTGTAGAGTGAGAATCTTCATGCACATTGTTTTCTATGGGCATGCTACGGGCAACAGGTCATAACGAATACTTAAGCAACACATAAGGGTGAGTAAGGTGAAGTAGGTGAGTCGTACTGACTTTTCCTTTTTTAAACCTCTTGTGCAGTGTGCAAGGAGCCCATTAGTGCTGTTCAAGTGCGCGCTCATTGAGTGCAACCTAGCTGTTAGAATTTTGGAAATTACAAAATCAGAGTGTCGTTTATGTCAACATCATTCAAGCACTTACATGCCACGTGCACACCCCGCGTGTGTAGTATTTGCACGTGGTCAATAAGGAGCCAGTACTCGCATCTTACTAGAGACTAGAGTGTAGCATAAAATTGTATGACAGCATGACCCATACGCCATACTTGTGTGCAACGAACATTATCCTCACAAATAGTTCCCAATACACTTATCACTCGTATGACAATGGTACGTTCCACTTTCATGACGTGCAATTGGTGGCACGAACCTCAAAGAAACTGTAGCTGCACTCCCTTTAAGATACCATAGCTACTCTACAACCCTTCACCGGCCCGGACCACCCAAAAAACCCAAAGCACCCGTACGGACTAAGGCAGAAGTAGCCCTGTCAGTTCTGGTTTCGTTTGGATGGAGTCAGACCTATCCAGTGGAGTGTGCATTGTTGCAATTCAGATGCTGAGTTTGTAAATCCTTCATGGACCACGAACAAAAGAAAAATAATCAGCCAAATGAATGTTCACAAACACTGTCTGCTTGCTTCTCCTTTCCTCTCGCATTGGCATTAAAGTAGGCATAACCTTTTGCTCTTGGCTGTAATTGAATTGAACAGAAACAAACAGATGTCAGCAAAAGGCCAGACAAGGCTGACCTTTCTTCTCCTTCAGTAAGGAAGAAGCTGCACAAACCAGGTGAATGTGGCAAAGGAAAAAGACATTTACAGGTTTACAGAAAAATAAACAAAAAATAAAGTGCTTACTGTTTTCATTTTAATGGGGGAAGAGAGAAAATGTTCTGACCAACATGTACAGAAGAGGGGGGCTAGGTACGGGGAGGGGGGCCCTATTTATTTATTTATTTTTATTTATTTATTTTTCTTGTGCTTGTTTATTTTAATCATCATGCTTGTTTTTATATTTTGTTGTGTTTTAATGTAAAGCACTTTGTGTTATATTTTTAAATGAAAAGTGCTTTATAAATAAAGTTTGATTTGATTTGATTTGATTTGATTTGAAGAACACAGCTGTCCTTGTCAGTGAGTGAATCTGTGAGGTGAGGAGCTCCAGCAGAAGCACTGTGGATGGCTATGAGGACACATCCCCCCCCCTGCAGAGCTCCAACAATCAGAGAGACGAGACCCTCCAGACATTTACAGAGCCGATCCCTCGGGCTTCAGTTCAGAAACAAGCGAGCTGCTTCTGCTACTTGAAGTAACATAAAAGACCGGACGTCTTTAGTCCAAGGATTTTTTGAATTCAGAGGAAGACGTGAACGAGAGCGACAGATCAGCAACAGATCCTCCTTCAAGTCCTCAGCATTTTAACTTGCAGCACAAACAATGTCCAGCGGCGTTCTGCTGAGCTGAAGCCCATGAAGAGGATTGGGTGAAAACTGCAAACAGTTTTCAAGCAAGAGACCAACAGAAAAGGAAACAGAAAAAATATCCAGCAGTCACCATTACATGACTCAGCTGTTTTTACAGCACAAACTCCACTGAAGAACCCCTAAACACATTTTCTTAAGTTCATTTCTCCCAAATCTATAACTTACTGATGATTTTTTGTTCTTTGATATGCATTTTTGGCATATCTTACACTCATGGACTTACACTCCAGTGCGATCTACTGTATAATCCAAAAAATATGGTACTTGAATATTTTCTGGTGATTGTCTGTCTTTTAAAAATCTGTTGAACTTGAATTTGGATTCATGAAATTGACTGTTTCACATAGGAAGTAAATCTGGGACAGGTTTTCAGGCAGACTTCAGGCTGGACGTTGACACCAGAACAAAAGCTTTGCGTAGAGAAGGAGCGGTCACCTGCAATGACCCTGCTTCTGATGTCCTTTCAGGAGACAAAGAGAGCCAGCTGAGACCAGTCCTCCCTCTGCTGAGACCTGAACTCCTGCCTCCTTTAGGCAGGGGGGGGGTCCTCATTGTAAGTTTAAACACAGAAATGGGAACGGCATCAGGGCTTTAAGTAGCTGCAGTCACATGTGCAAAATGTCTTTCATTGGATCAAAGATCAGATTGGAATTGAAGCGTGCACATGGGCCCAGAAAAGCTTTATCTGGTAGTAACATATCTTTACATACTCCACACTTTCAGTCGCAATAAATCATTTTGATGCGCGGGGAAATATCTAAAACACCGGAAATGGCTGGAGAAGAAGAAATAGCGAGTTCTGTTGTGCTGTGGCATAGATTTTTTATTTGATTTGATTTGAAATGATTTATTTCAAGCAATTAAATAGAAATAATACACAATAGCAAAACAATCATCAGTTATATATTCATACAGTAACTAATCAAACTTAGGATAATTAGACTAGATTAGATAGTTAAACCATTGCAGTAGTGACACACAATTGGAACAAACTGTTTATATGCACCACGACCGGATCAACAATCGGCATAACCCATGTCGATCGAAAGGATGAGTCTGCTCGGGGCAGAATATTATATAACAGGATTCAGGATTCTTTATTGTCATTTCACCACAGGGATAAAACAAAATTTGTGTCTCTGGTCCCAGGTCAGCCGTTTACAGTGAGCAAGACAGGAAGTGAGAGACATATCAATATGATACATTATGATAACGTCATGTTTATCTGACAGGTTTTAATTCTAATCTGGCGTTTTTCATTTTTACTTTTGTCCATGTAATCACAGCTGGTGTCTAACCTTTTTCCACCAGAAAAATCCTGTTTGCTGGATCTGATCGAGGGTTTTCTGCACAGCCATCTCAGCCAGGACTCTCTAAGCGCTGGGGGACCACATGGCTAACGCAGGATGGAAGTCGGGGAATTTCAAGTAATTAGCTCCTTGGAGACATAAACTGTATTTTGCACCTGCAAGTCTCTTACTCGTTGTAATGGCTCTAAACAGCAACCTGACATGACACATTTTTTCTGCCCCCCCCCCTCGCACTGCCTGAGCGAGCCTGCCTCACGTCTGCTGAATGTGGAAGCCAGCCTGGGTTTTTTTCTGTCTATTCTTTCTGATCGCACCCTAAATCTGTCAGGACAGCGGCTGGCATTTGGCTCCTGCAGCAGAGCCGCTGTGCACTCAGGCGGCACAAAAAAAAAACTTGGAAAGCACACTGCATCCACAAAAGAAAGCCTGCTTGTTTTCTGTAAAGAGCAGAGTTTTAGACCAAATATTCATGTTTTTGGACATTTGTCTGTCACCTTTAGATTTATTGGCTCATAAAAACATTAATGCTTTTGAGAAAAATGTTAGGGAAAAAAAAGCCAAAGTCTTTTAGGTTTATCATAATCAGTGTTTTATTTTGCAGAGAAAGGAAGTTGAATGGATTCAGAGCCCTGACCAACAGAAAACAAACCTTTTTGATTTATTTTTAAACCTGGAACATCGATGGAAAAAACAATTTCCAAGAGGCAAGAAATATCAGATGGAGAGTTATTTCAACATTTTGTAACATACTGTAATGTTGGCTTGGCCAGCCTCTGGTTGCTGCACCTGACTCAGCTTTTAGTTTGAAATGTTTAACTATAGTAAAAGTTACAAACCAAAAAAGTAGCAAGTAAATTGTGTAAAAAAAAGACTTTTACATTTTTCTCCATTAGTGTGTGCATCCACAGCAGCACCGCAATTCAAAACGATGCTGCTTGTTTCCTCCAATGAAAGGCTGCATCCTCCAATTTTGCAGATAATCTTCATTATGGATTGATTCTGATGTCAATGCTCTGAAAAGCTGCAGAATCTCCATTGAAAAAGAAGTTATCAGAGTGATGCTGCAGTTTCAGGTCGGTGTGCTCTCTTGGAGAGGAAGGAAGATCTCAAGGCTGTTTGGAACAATGCAGCGATGCAGAGACCAGTGTGGACGGAGCTCAGGATGAAGGACACTCGTCCTCACTCCTGCTGCTGTCATGTCACTGTGACAAAAACAAGCCTGTGTGTAAACTTTTAGATATTTTTACTCCTAACGCTCAGAGTGTAACTGTAATCTCTCGGACCCTCCTGTTCCTGCTCTTAAGAACCTGACTGCTATAACCTTTAGTGATCTTGAGCAATTCTCCACCAAGCTCTCTGAAGTGTTTTTAGTGTTTGGCAGTTTTATTTTTTGTTTTTTTTTTTTATGTCAGGCAGATTTTTGAAAAAAATGTTTTTTTTTCTTTGAGTGCTTTTTTTTTTTTTTTAGGTTTGTCACTTCTTTTCTTCAGCAGAGAAAAGCATCCATCCAGATACACATGGAACGTGGCCCAAACCTCTCCAGAAGCCACCCTGCTTGTGCAGACTTTAGTGGAATTTTTCATAAATGCAGAAAAAGTGCTTTTTTTGACAGAGGAGTGGACATGGAGTGCAGAGTTGAACATTTGTGCTCATGCAACAGTGTTGTGTTTTTATGCTAAGTTGATGCTGTTCATATAAAGTAACAACTTTTTATGTCAGTAAAACTTTTTACCTTTTGGACCATGATTTTAGTAAATATTTAACATTTAAAGCAAGATCTGAGACCAAAAAAAAACCCTAACAGGTCCTTTCCAAAAAACTCAAGCACAAGAACTAGGCTTAAAAGGAAAAAATAAAATAAATAAATGTCAGTGGCTTTTTGGAAAATGCACAGAACCATAACCCAAGAGCATTTTAAAAAGTACTGAGAAAATGTTCCTCCTACCCCCAATAAAAAGATACTAAAACCTCTGTCTATAGATCATTCAACCCCACCAGCCTCACATGCCTTTTTACCACCATAATTTACTCTGCAATAAAAAAAAGAGCATGCACAAAAGGGTAAGGATAAATGTTAAATAAATTATTTCCTGCGTGACCCCATTTCATCTCACAAAATATTGGCTAAATTCTTGCACATTTCTAATAACAAGCCTTCAGTTTAGTGAGGTTCTCTTTTTTTCACGGCTCTCTATAAGTCCCATCTTTTGATCTATTTTTAAAGCGGTCTTTTAATTTTGATTATGCCTTTTTTTTTTAGCTCAAATAAAAAAAACCTGTGTTGTTTTTAGGACATAGTTTCTGCAGAGCGGCAGGAATTCCTTAGACATTCTCCTCTGAGTTGTGAGAAGGACTGTTGCCGTAGAGCTACACCGCCCCCCTTCCCCTCCCTGTTGCTGAGAGCTCTCTGTATTTTCTACATTACCAATATGATCTTATTCAAACAGCATTTTTTCATCTTTTTTTTTTCTTCTTCTGAATAAAAACAATTTAAATAAAGACATATTCAGAAATGCAATTTTAGGAGTAATTGTCTTCCAGTTCCACAAGAACATGTTAAACACACCAAAATCACAACTTTTCCAAGATGATTCCCAAACATCCATTCATTCTCCTTCAGTTTTTTTCTGCATTTCCATGCTTCTGCATATCCATCAGAACTTGTTTCCATCACATCATGATTGTGTATTTCAAAGCTTTTCCAAATTTCAACAAGTTAATGAACCAATTATCTTTCATCTGGTGGTATTTTGGGCAGACTCTTCATGGTCAGGTAGTTTTTACACACAAACACAATAAGATATGCCCCCCTTTGCTTTGAAGCAGCCACAGACGTTTCAGATGTTACAGACTCCATCCTTCTGTCTTCCGCTTTCACGACAGAGAAACAAAGACTGAGTCGCTTTTGTTTAAATGCTAAATAATTCCAGCTTATTAACATCCTTAAGAAAATAATTTATGCATGACTTCCGCACTGCCTTCTCAGAAAATGCACCCCCCGCCTCCTCAAGCACATGTAAGTGGCATTTAGCAACAAGCTGGTGGCACTTCCCTATTGGTCCAGACTTCAGAGAGGAAGCTTCACATCAAACAGCATAGAATAAAACAAAGCTCCACATTTATTACCAAACTGCTTGAAGTTTCATTAAGGAAATGTTATTTAGAGCTGAGGATAGATGGACATTGTCCACAGACTGAAGCAGTTTCTTCTCTGCAGAGACGATCTTTAGACAACATAGTGGACATTTTCTCAGATGTTTGTGTGAAACGTGTTTCAGAAGTGAAGGAAGGGCGTACCTTGAGTCCACCGCACTCTGCTGCCGACCCCTTGTCCACTCCGGTGATGTAAATTCCCAGGGCGTATTCAGCTCCGCCCCTAATCATGAGACCCAGAGACCGTCCGTCATCCAGAACCAAGTTGACCTGTTCAACAAGACAGATGACAGGTCAACAGCTCCGACTTCAAGAGTTTCAGTGGTGTTTTTATGAACCGCTGGGGGTCCTAAACGAACCTGCCGGGAAACACTTCCTTAAATCAGTTTCTTCATGATAAAAGAAAAAAATAGAGTTTACTTCTCAGCTGAGAACGCAAATGACCCCCCCCCCCCCCCCCCCAAAAAAAAAAAGAAAGAAAGAAATGCAGCTGAAACCTCAAACTGCTGAGATTCAACACTAACCTAGATCAAGACTTTGACTGGTTCTCAGACAACAGAGATGGTTTCTCCAAGCGGTAATGTACTTGGCAGTTTTGTTTGTTTTCCCAAAATAAAGTTTTGATAAAAACATCTTCTTTAGCAAGCAGCAGGTTTGGACATCTTTAAATGTAAAATCATTATCTCACAGATGCTTACCGGTATTTGGTTTATTTGGGTTACCACATTTCCTGCACACTTAAGAGCCGTAATCTAAAGTAAAAAAGACACTACAGTTTATAATCCGAATTAATTCCGCTTATGCTTATTGATGTGGAAGGAATATTGGGAGACACACAGCTTTCTGTCAAAATGTCAGTCCATTTTTTTTTTCTTTTGATTTGCAAAAAAGGTTGGGAGTTAGCTTAGCCACAGCGATGTTTGTTGTCGTGGAATCTGTCGTATTTTTTACGTGTTACAATCAGGGTTGGAAATTAGAGGGATTGAGAATGTGATAACGCTTCTAAAGCTGTTAGCGTGGCTAACATGTAGTGTGTTCCAAGCAAATTACTGTTACTGTGAACTCTGTCAATAAAGTCTGACTGACGGACAGCTTTATCTCTGATTCTTTTGGTTTGCCTAACATGACAGGCAGATACGCTCTGTAGTGCTAAAAAGAGAACACTTTAAAAATTTGATTTGATTTTTTTGCAACCTGTAGGCCTGTAGGTCTGAATTTGCAAAAACCGCTCCCAGCTCGGTTATTTTTACGTTGACATCTCTGCTTTTGTAAGGCAGTGACAGTCACCTTTGCAAGGACCCACTGATCAAGACGCAATCCTTATAATAATTTATCCATTGGCTGAAGGACTGAAGCCATTAAAGGCAAAGTCACTGATTAATGAAAGTCCCCCCTCCTTTTGCCCTTGTTTGGTTTATAAATCAGACGTGAATTTAACTAAATTATGATGCATCAAACAGCAAAGCTGACCTGACACATCTCAAAGAATTTAACGAGGACTTGGCAGAGTGCATGACATGCGTAACAAGAAGTGACCTGGACGAAGGCAGTAACCACGACGTCTTAGACGACCTTCATAACCCCCCTTTTCTGTTTCCCGCTTGGCTGCAGCCCGATCATTGGGTTCAAGAAACGCTTGCAGCGCTTGGAGCTGTTTTGTTGTGTTCTCTTGACTTAAACAGCATCATTTCCTGCGCTAAAGCAACATCAGACATGATAAATTATGTAAAACCACATAGCTGTGGGTAACGGCGCCCCGCTGCTGTCTCGCGGCTCAGTGTTTACACTCTGGAAAAGGACAGAGGGTTCAGGAAGGCTTCATTTGTCTGATCAAACCAGAGTTTTTATCACCCACAGGCTTCAATTCCCCACATTTAATACCCTCTTTGTTTCTTGCCCCAGGTCATCAGCAGCGTCCCTCATTTCGTTTCCTTCTCCCTTCAGCCTTTCACTCACTCGAAGTGATCTGATGTCAGAGTGCAAACAGAAAATCAATCAGCCTTTTTTTCTGTGGTGCTTCTTTTCTTTTTCTGTGGTTCTTAACTAAACCAAAAGAACTGCACCGATCCAGTTCATGGCAGAAGAAAACAAGAGTGGATTTTGGAAACAATTCAATTCATGGATGAAGTTGTTTTTAACACAGCATGTGATTAAAATGAAAAAGAAACACTAAAATTAAAAATTGGCTCACATTGTAAAAAAAATTAATTTTACAATTGAATTTAGAATAGAAAACATTTGGGCATACCATTTACCGTGTCAGAGAACTGGACAGGATGTGACAACAGCCATAGAAAATGGACTACTTCAGGGTCCAACTAAAAGTAAATTAAGTTGCCATTTTTTGCGATTCGTCAGTAAGCAGTTATTGGTCAATGTTTCTATGGCAACCACTCTGGTCAATCGCGTGTGAGCTTGTTTGAAGACAACACCAAAACCACTTGCAAGCGAGCTTGAGAGAATCTGTCAATCAAATGTTTTGAACATTGGACATGGCGGATAGCCGGCACAACATACTTAATCGAGGCATATGATTGGTCAGTTTATATCTTGAAAAAAAATATTGTGAAAAAAATGAGGATTATCAAGAACATGTTAAGAGAAAAGTAGAATAACTGAGTAATAACTATTTCTTTCTTTATAGAAGTCTACAGGATTTTGGCTTCATGAAACCAGCAGGTACTTCCTGGTTGGAAACCCCAGGGAGAAGGGGTCACTCAGTCCAGTTCTCATATACACTCAATGGAGAATGAACATAAAAATAAATAAATAAAACGCGAAAGGTCCTTCACCAGAAAGGTTTATTGCGCGTGTTTGGCAGTCGTCACCATTTGGAAACCAGAAATCTGCTGTGTTTAAAGGTGTCAGGTGAGGCAGGAAAACATCAGGAAGGACTCGTAGGAGAAATGAGGCAGAGCCACGGAAAACCCAAAACACAATAAAGTGTGAAAAGCACAAGTGGAGCTGAAACAACACATGAGTGAAGAGACAGATGATCTGAAAGAGAACGACAGAATCTATGAACTCAAATAGAGCATGCAGTTGTCACATCAAGAGAAGCTGTAATGCTTTCAAACCTAAAGAAAAAACTACATTTCAACAGGAAATACATAACATTTCAGCCTTGCTTCAGGCTGGGAGGGGCAGCACCATCTACCTCCTAACTGCAGTGTGTGTCTGTAACTGCTCAAGTTCCCTAAAAGTTCCCTTTGTACTACAAGTATACTAAGGTTGTGTCCTTCTCTACTCACTACTTATATTTTTAGTTTTATAGTGCTGGCCAAATCTACAATTCTAAAATCCAGTGCACTATAAACTAGAAAACTCCCAGAGGTTTCTGCGAAAAAACCGGTGTGCATCGATGCTCACTAGACTAGATTGGGGAATTAGACTACAAGGCATTGTGTTTGAACAATTTTTGCAGAAAAAAAGGTATTTAAATGTATTTTTCTAATAAACCATCAACATTTTCATCATCAGACCACAAAAGATTAGACTGTATTTGTTCATTTTTGTGAAATCTAAGACACCAATTTTTTCCCTTCAAAAAAAGGAAGCAGTGCACTATAGTCCTACACTACGCTACAGTATATGTTTTTAGTATTTGGGGAGTAGGGAGAGTATGTGGACATAGAGTCTACACTAAAAGTGAGGCAGAATACTTGACATTTACTTGTTATGTAACCCTTGTGCTATCCTAGGCACTTTAACATTGGGAGTTGGGTCAGCTAGACCAGTGTTTTTCAACCTTTTTTGAGCCACGGCACACTTAAACCTTAAAAAAAATCCTGCGGCACACCAGCATCCAAAAAAAAGAAAAAGGAGAAACTCATAGTCTGTATTGATCTACAGCCCCATCCACAATCTCACATGCATTTTTGTGATAATTGTGGCAGACAAAGCTGGAAGCTGCAGCTGTTTTTCTAAAAGATGTAATAAAAGTTAAGTTAGAAGATTTAAAAATAGTTTGAGGTGTGTTCGTTGGTTTCAAGACGTTTAACAACAGAACTCATTGTGCACTGTCCCTTTAACCCAATGCATCATGGGAGATGTAGTGCTTAAAATGGCTGGAGATCGCTTTTCTGAGCTTCATGGTTTTGTTCACTTGTTCCACGGTTTGACACCGGATTCTGTGGAAAGTTACACCGCTAAAGACAAGCTTTAGCTGGTATTTTTGTTAGAACTGAGAGACTTTGTGAGCTAAAGTCATTACAGGTGATTTTAATGTTCATGTTGATAATGTCAATGACAGAAATGCAAAAGAGCTCAATGCTGTCCTTGAAACCTTGGGTCTAATTCAGCATGTGAGTTGCCCCACCCACAGCAGAGGGCACACTCTGGACCTGCTCATCACAAGGGGGGTTATAATTTACAATGTCAGTGTGGTTGATGTCGCCCTCTCTGATCATTTCTGTGTATTCTTTGACCTGTCTGTTGCTCCCAAACCACCGCCTGGCCCTGCAGTTGTCCAAAGGAGACAAATAAATGAGAGCACTCTGGCACAGTTTGTAGAAATGATAAACCCTGAAAACACCTCTGGTGCCAATGTTGATGAAATGCTGAATTCTGTTACTTCGAGCATCTTGAATGTTCTGGATGCCATTGCCCCTATGAAAGTTAAATTGAGAAAACATAGACAGAAAGCTCCCTGGAGGAACGATGATCTAGTCAGGGCACAGGAACAACAGTGCCACAGAGCTGAACGAAAGTGGCGCAAGTCAAAACTCCAGGTTCATTATGGAATGTATAAGGCGGAGTTGTACGCTTACAACCAGATCTTATGCAGAACAAGGGAAAGGTACTTCTCTGAAATAATTGGAAGTTGCAGCAGCAACTCTCGTATCCTGTTCACAACAGTTAACAGATTAACTAACCCTCCAACCCAGCTACCAATAGAACTGGTTTGTACACCTAAATGTAATGAGTTTGCTGTATTTTTTAATGACAAGGTTCAGGGCATTAAAAAAGCCATCAACTCCACAACACATATAACTATCCAACGGCCACCTACTCACTCTAAGCTGACTCACTTTGTACCTGTCACTGACCAAACTCTCCAAGAGACCATCACCCGTCTGAGCTCGTCTACATGCTGCCTTGATGTGTTACCCACTAGATTTCTAAAGTCTGTCCTGAACAGTGTGTTGCCATCAATTACTCAAATAGTTAACATGTCTCTTCAATCTGGAAAATTTCCAGAGGCCTTAAAAACTGCAGTCATTAAACCCCTCCTGAAGAAGAGTGGTCTTGATCCCACTGTACTAATAATTACAGACCTATCTCTAATCTGCCATTTTTAGGAAAAGTCCTTGAAAAAGTTGTCTACACACAGCTCACTTACTTTCTCTTATTAAACAATTCATTTGATGTTTTCCAGTCAGGTTTTAGACCCCATCATAGGACAGAAACTGCTCTTATCAAGGTAACCAATGACATCCGTCTGAACACTGATGATGGAAAAGTCTCTGTCTTAATCCTGCTAGACCTGAGCGCTGCCTTTGATACTGTTGATCATGGGATCCTTTTGCACAGACTCCAAGACTGGGTTGGCATCTCTGGATCTGCCCTAAGTTGGTTCAAGTCTTATCTAGAAGACAGGAAATACTTTGTTGAAATTGGGAGTTGTGTCTCAGACTACATGGGCTTGAATTGTGCTGTGCCCCAGGGATCGATCCTGGGACCCCTGCTGTTCAACCTCTACATGCTGCCACTAGGGCAGTTAATACACAATAATAACATTTCTTATCACAACTATGCAGATGATACTCAGATTTATGTGTCACTGACAACAGGTGAATATGGGCCGGTGGATTCACTCAGCCAAGACCGAAGTTATTGTTTTTGGCCCACAGAAACAAAGAGAAAGTGTCAGCAGCTACCTTCAATCTCTGTCTCTTAAACCCTCAAATCAAGTCAGAAATCTAGGGGTAATCATGGACTCTGACCTGAACTTTAACAGCCATATCAAGTCAGTAACATCAGCTGCATTTTACCATCTGAAAAATATTGCCAAAATCAAAAACATAATGTCAAAGCGAGACCTGGAGATACTTATTCATGCATTTGTCTCCAGTAGGTTAGACTACTGTAATGGCCTGCTCACCGGCCTCTCCAAACGAGCTGTAAAACAGCTTCAGTGCATCCAGAATGCTGCTGCTCGAGTCCTGACCAAAACCAGGAAGTATGATCACATTAGTCCTGTGCTCAGGTCTCTGCACTGGCTCCCTGCACCTCAAAGAATAGACTTCAAAGCAGCTCTGCTTGTGTACAAGTCTCTCCATGCTAATGCACCAAAGTACATCTCTGACATGTTAGTGCCATATGAACCATCTCGCACTCTGAGGACCTCAGGGTCCGGCTCCTGTTGATTCCCAGAGTCAGAACTAAACAAGGGGAATAAGCGTTTCAATATTCTGCAGCTAAAATCTGAAACAGCCTCCCTGAAGCCGTAAGACAGGCCTCCTCTGTGTTCATGTTCAAATCTAGACTTAAAACATTTCTGTTTAGCCGTGTATATGACTGAAAGGTCCTATCTGCACTTTTCTTTCCTTCCTTTCTTTTTAAATCTTTTTTTTTCTTTTCTTTTAAAGTAAATTTTACGTTGATTATTTCTATGATGAATTGTGATTTTAATTTTGTGTACGAATTGTGCTATACAAATAAACTTGCCTTGCCTTGCTTTGCCTAAATCGGGACAAGGAAGTGAAGACTTTAACCACTTCTGATTGGTCAGACTGATGACATGTGATTAAGCCCCGAAGAATGATTGGTGGAGACAGTTAAAGGGGCGGGACTTTTCCAAAATACAGCCGAAGCTGCAGCTTAATCGCGGTACCGTCATTCTTTTCAAAATGTCTTTAATAAATAAAAATAAACCCAAAGAAAAAAGTATTTAACAATCTTTTATATTCCTAACTACTCAGTGTTTTATCAGGGCCTGTTTGGATGAACACAGAGCTGAAATCCTGGAGATGGGAAATGTTGTTAGATCACTGAATGAGGGCAATTTCCCACGGTACACTTGACCATCTCCCACGGCACACTGGTTGAAAAACACTGGTCTAGACCCCACAAGACAGTGCGCTGAACCTTTTTACTTCAATGATTTGTGATCTTCACTGGCGTCCATGGATTACATGAAATCCTCTCCACCTTTATCCACCTTTGTCATGGTAAGGAGAACACGTCAATGGAAGGGTGGGGTCATAGGATAGATAGCACAAGGGATAACACATCTGTGTATTGTAAAATGAGTGTTCCAGTCTAGTATGAATAAATATTCAGTTAGTGTACCTCCTACACTACATGGTCTATAGTAGACTTGCTAAAGACTCAAAAATACTTAATAAATAAACTAAATAAGTAAACTGTTTGTTTCCTTGCAATGGGCGGGAAACGCTCAGAAATTTATTCCAGCACCCCCCCCCCTCCTCCGTTTACCCCAAAGCTAATCAGCTAGGATGGAGAATACAAATAGAGATGAGCCCTGACCATTATAAATGAATTAAACAGTTGAAAACAACAGATGACAGATATCAGGACAGACTAAAACTCAAAATAAGAGATCAGGAAAGAGAAAGGGAAAAGGCTGGAGGTGGATATTTTTTAGCCCAGTAAATGAGACATGAATTAGCAAGAAGCAACCCAGCTTAAACGTGTCATTGAGCAGACAGCAAACAGCCATGCATCCCTGCCCTCCCCTCCCTGACTGCCCAGTAAATGCTCAGATACCAGGAATAATTACGATTAGACTGAGGCAAAACACAGATAAAAGAAAAGTTTGCAAAGCCACACAGCTAGGAGGTCCCAATCTTGTCTAAAAGCTCACATTCCAAACTTTTCTTTATGTGTTGTGTCAACGGGAATAGATCAACACTTTTCTGGACACCACTGCCAAACGACTCAATCATAGGAATTCTCGTGAAGACACTATAAATTTCAGTGTATCTTAAAGATAAAAAAATGATTTGAATCAGGCCTACTACAAAAAAAATAGTAGTAGTAGAACACTACACTCAAGGCTATATTGGCCATACCTTTGATAAATACTGGACACAATTGCAGAATATAACCTTTGTGTTTATTTTCTAATGCAACGAACAAAACTTTGCTTTTTAATTCCTTATTTACACATGGTGCACCACCTAAACTTTTACCATTTCTTGTATATATATATATATATAAAAAAAAACGCCCCTCTCACCCTCCACGGG
Organism: Oryzias curvinotus; assembly: GCA_023969325.1. Taxonomy (NCBI): domain Eukaryota; kingdom Metazoa; phylum Chordata; class Actinopteri; order Beloniformes; family Adrianichthyidae; genus Oryzias; species Oryzias curvinotus. The sequence continues at coordinate 26,928,787 of CM043709.1, read as the reverse complement.
TGGTTTCTCCTCCAAGCTCGGGTCCTCTACCAGAGGCCTGGGAGCTTGAGGGTCCTGCGCAGTATCTTAGCTGTTCCTAGCACTGTGCTTTTCTGGACTGAGAGGTCTGAGGTCTTTCCAGGTATCTGTTGTATCCACTCCTCCAGCTCCAGCTTGGGGGGTACTGCCCCGAGTGCTCCAATTACCACAGGCACCACTGTCACCTTCACTTTCCAGGCTTTCTCCAGTTCTTCTCTGAGTCCCTGGTATTTCTCCAGTTTCTCATGTTCCTTCTTCCTGATGTTCCCATCGCTTGGCACTGCCACATCCACCACAACGGCTTTCCTCTGTTCTTTATCCACCACTACAATGTCTGGTTGGTTCGCCATTACCATCCTATCAGTCTGGATCTGGAAGTCCCACAGGATCTTTGCCCTCTCATTCTCTACTATCTTTGGGGGTGTTTCCCATTTTTACTTTGGGGTTTCCAGTCCATAATCTGCACACATGTTCCTGTATACTATTCCAGCCACTTGATTGTGGCGCTCCATGTATGCTTTACCTGCCAGCATCTTACACCCTGCAGTTGTGTGCTGGATTGTTTCAGGCGCCTCTTTGCACAGCCTACACCTTGGGTTTTGTCTGGTGTGGTAGATCTGAGCCTCTATGGCTCTGGTGCTCAGGGCTTGTTTCTGAGCTGCCAGGATGAGTGCTTCAGTGCTGTCCTGTAGGCCAGCCCTTTCTAGCCATTGGTAGGACTTCTTGATATCAGCCACTTCAGTTATGGTCCGGTGGTACATCCCATGCAGGGGTTTGTCCTCCCATGAGGATCTGTCCTCCAGCACTGTATCCTCTGCTCTCCATTGCCTGAGACATTCACTGAGCACACTGTCTTGAATGTTTCATCCTGGATAGTGGCTTCTACGCTCACTAGTCCTCGGCCTCCTTGCTTGCGGCTAGCATACAGTCTCAGGGTGCTGGATTTGGGATGGAACCGTCCATGCATGGTGAGGAGCTTTCGTGTTTTAACATTCGTGGTCTGTATCTCTTCCTTTGGCCATCTTATTATTCCTGCAGGGTATCTGATAACTGGCAGTGCGTAGCTGCTTATTCCCCGGGTCTTATTTTTGCCATTGAGCTGGCTTCTCAGGACTTGCCTTACTCGTTGGAGGTATTTAGCTGTTGGAGCTTTCCTTGTTGCCTGCTCCAGGTTGCCATTTGCCTGCGGAATTCCGAGGTACTTGTAACTGTCCTTGATGTCTGCTATTGTTCCTTCTGGGAGTGAGACCCCCCCTGTGTGGACTACCTTGCCTCTCTTTGTCACCATCCGGCTGCATTTCTCGAGCCCGAATGACAATCCAATGTCATTACTGTAGATTCCGGTGGTGTGGATCAGGGAGTCAATGTCATGCTCACTCTTAGCATATAGCTTGATGTCATCCATGTAGAGGAGGTGACTGATGTTGGCCCCATTTCTGAGTCGGTATCCATAGCCAGTCTTGTTGATTATTTGGCTGAGGGGGTTCAGACCTATGCAGAACAGCAGTGGGGACAGAGCATCACCTTGGTATATCCCACATTTGATGGACACTTGTGCAAGTGGCTTGCCATTGGCTTCAAGGGTGGTTTTCCACAGCTTTATTGAGTTTCTTATGAAGGCTCTTAGAGTCCTGTTGATGTTGTACAGCTTCAAGCATTCAGTGATCCACGTGTGTGGCATTGAGTCATAGGTTTTCTTGTAATCAATCCAGGCTGTGCACAGGTTAGTGTTCATTCTAGACATCATCTTGTCTTTCAGGTCAGTTGCTGCGTCGCTCAGCGTAACTGTGGTTGTTGTGTACCCAATCTCAGGGTGGGAGTGCTGTATAGCCTCCTCTCTGACCTGTTGTTCTGACTCTCCCGTGGTATTGCCATTGTATTGTAGCGCTTCAATCTCAAGTTGTGATAGTTGCCGCTTGTGGATGTTCGAGCATTGGGCTACCAGTTGTTTGGCAGTTAGCCTTGATTGTGGGTCTCGAAGCATCCATTCATTCTACATTCTCTGCATGTAACACCTCTAGGTGCGATTATTTGAGTATTAGCATTCTAACAGAACTTTGTTCTCACATCTAGTCCATTTCCGTCTTGTCCCACTTTCCATCAGCACTGGTCCCCCAAGCACCTGATGCCCAGGCCGGGACAACGTCTGAGCCGGCATGTCATGTGGTTCACTAGCTGCGTTTACATGGGCAAAAGTAATCGGAAAGAACGCCTGATCGGAAAGAAAATGCGTCAAGTAAACACGCCGTTCAGAATAGTTTGCCCCGATCAGACTCGTTCTGATCAAAATTTCTTTCCGTCGAGATAGGTGGTTTATACCGATTGTTTATCCGATCGTTGAGCATGTAAACGGTTTATTCCGATCGTGTGTCACTACTGCTCTGGTTTACGTCACGCATAGATGGTGTTTCGCTGAGAGAAAGCTTTGGAGCGCATATGGGACCAATCAGCTGCTCTGCGGTTGCCCCGTGCAAAGCGCCACTCCGCTCTCGCCCCGCTGGCTCTCTGCCTCTCCCCTCTCTTACACCCTTCACGAGGGGGATGCGGGGCAGGAGCGCTTCGGTCCACTGGCACCCGAGCTCCGGGCTTGGGTGCCAGTGGACCGAGTGAGCAGAGCAGCCGGATAACTTTGTGTGAGGGGAGGGAAGGATGCTTTGTTATGTGTGCGTTTTGTTGTTTTGTTATGTGTGGGAGAATTCAGACTGCGAGCCGTCCCGCCGCTCTGGGTTAGCAGCTGCAGGACTCAGGAGGAACCGTGTGCGAGCAGAGCTTGGCCGCCAGCTCACAGAGTGGCTTTGGGTCGGTGTGTGAACTTCTCAGAGCAGAAATAACTGTCGCTCAATCCTTAGACACTTTTCAAACAATCACGTGGATTTATGTTTCCAGCTGTCTCCCGACAAAAAACTGATGCTATTCCCAGACATTTACGTGCAGCCAAGATGAAGATTGCAGAATTTTCCGCATGGTCCTGGATTTTGTGTCCACAAGGCTAATGTTGTTCGCCCGTGTTTATAGTCTGTCCTATCCCTTCTTCCAGCTCCGTTCTTCCACAAAAAAAGCACTGACCACACGGATTAAATAAAATGATGAGCGCTTCATAATATTCATAACAATAATAAAAAGCAGGTTTGGAAGATCGTGTCGTATATTACCGAGCTGCTGCATAAATGTCTGTGGCAGTGGTTTGTTTACAACGGGACGCATCTACTCTTCCGGGATTTTTTAACACTACTGCGCATGCCCAAATGATTCATTCCGACTGAAAGTGTGACCCATTGATCCGATCAAGATATTTTGCCCATGTAACCACGGCTATTGTCTCCCATGTTGTGAGGTAGGCAGTAGCGTAAAGGGTCTTGCTCAAGGAGCCTCACTGGTGATGTTAATCGTTCGCCATTGTTATGGTAATTGCCCCCATTTACCCCATTTACCATTGCTATTTTATTGTTCATTCCGCCCCTGGGAATCGAACCCTGATTTTCTGCGTGACAGTCCTGCACCTTACCAATGTTTTATGGAGAATACGTCTCATACAAAAAATCTGAATAAAAGTTATTTTTTTTTCTTTTGATGTTTTTTTAACTTTTATTCAGATTTTTTGTATTACACGTGTTCTCCATAAAACTCCTAAGGGTGGGTGGTATGCATTTTATTATGATTAAAAAATAATCAACGTTTTATTCGAGAACAGGTCGGAATAGAGAAGGGGGAATTGAGTTTAACATAGGTCATTACATTCAACATGCGTTGCTTAGGGCAGGGCTGCCCAACCCTGTTTCATCAGACCTACTATTCTGCCCGGATACGGGCTGTCTGCGGGCGAAAAATGGGCAAATTTGTATGGGGCGTGCAGATGGCTCACACGAAATTTTAAGATCGTAAGCTGTTTGACAAGCCCATGGAGTAAAAACGTTTTGGCACTTTGTTTTCTATGGGTATGCTGCAGCCAGCAGGTCTTAGTGAACAAGGAGCCCGCTGGTGCTATTCAGGTGACAAGTGTGTGCTCCTTGCATACAGCCTGTTAGATGGAGTCCAGGGTCTACTCTCAGTTGCTAGTCTCTTGCTTGAACTAACTGCTTTCACACAGTTTTTATTTTAGCAAATATTGTGTCCTAAAATAACAAGCAAAACGGTTAAATTAGGGTGGACCCAATCAGATTTTTTTTGGCTCGATTCCTAATCATTTGATTTTGGGTTTCTGTTGACAAAGAGTTTTATTTTTTTTAAAAAGGAAAAGAAAATGTCAAACTGATCCAGACTGGTCCCTTGTTTGATTTTATACACCTTCTTTTTTCTGTTAACACTTAATATAAAGTAAAAATGGTGCAATTATTAAAATGTTAATTATGCATTTTGGGTCCGCCACCTCCAGTTCGTGACAGAGTGTTAATCAAAATAAATAAAAATAAATAAATATCCAATCACCGATTCAGAGACAACAGCCAATATAGATTAAGTCTGAAAGTATGTGATTGGATTGGGGCATCCCTAGTTTAATTAACCCAAACAAATCAAGCCAACAAAACTAAAATCAAAAAGAAACTACAGGTTGTTTTACAAAACACCTTGGTCATGAAACCCCCTTCAAACCTGGATGACACTTTTATATTTTCTATTTCATTTATCTTTTATTTCGTAGCTTAAAAAATAAAGTACTATCTGATCTTGCCTTTCTGTCTAGAAGTGTCTTCTGCCCACTTCCTTTAGGGGTCACCACATTGAACCATCCACCTCCATCTAACTCCCTTTTCTTTTTCAGCTTCCAACTCTTGGTTCTTTACTCTGCTTTGGCCCTCTTCACCTTCCTCACCACCATCCTCTGCTGTCTGGCTACACTCTCCCCAGCCATAATTTGCAATCACCAATTTCTTTCACATTACTGTTGGCAAAAGATGTAATTATATTGTGGGGCTGATCACTCTATGTCTCCCTATGATCCTCTGCTATCTGGGAAAACAGAGGATCTGTTTTCTTCCCCACTCACATTTCCATCCTTTTAGCAAAGTCCACCACCATCTGCATTCCTGTCCTGAACAAACGTCTCCATCATGTCCTTGTCACCTCTGTTTCCATCCCCTTCATGTCTGTTAAAGTCGTCTATGTAATTCAAACATGTGATGTCGTTTTGTTTTTTACACGGATGCCCTTCTTGACAGTAGTGTCATTTATCCGGATTTGTGTTATTTTGAATTTCACATTGTCGTGAATGAACATGTCAAGAAGAACAGACTGAAGCGAATATTTTAATGCGACACTCCCAGCTTCATGTGTGTATGAAACATGCGGCGCTCGAGCCTCCTTTGTGCCACCGCCGTTTCTAATAAAAGCTGCTGGAGGAAAGCCAATCACCTTTATTCACCTCTGGGAATGCAAAGGCATTTAGGTTCTCTGACATTTATGCAGGACACTGAGAGACGTTTTAATTAGCAAAGCCATCTTTTATTGGCTCCACATCGCAGCTCTGAGGGCTGCAGTGTTAGCATCAGTCATTATGATGGAATCAATTCATTGCTTTTTCTCAGTAAAAGGAGTTCCATCAAGTCTGTTTTTGTAAGTGATGGACTCTGAGGTGACATTTAAATGGGCTTTTTGCAGGCGACGGGGATCTGGGAACTTCTCTGTCCTTGTTTTGGCTTTAGATTCCAGCTGCATGTTTGAGAAATAATTAAGTCCATTTTCATGGAGAAGCTTTTGACAGTTTATGACCTGTCAAAAGTCAGAACTCTGTCTCCCCCTCTGGTCACCATCCAGAGTTCTGGCCACGCTTCCTGGATGCTGCACCCCTGACTCGAATTCACTCAATCAACCACAGCATACTTAAGCTCTGCACTGAGCTCACCTCATTGTGAAGTATTGTTTGGGCCACTTTGCCTTTAATACCGAGTGTTATAGCTGAACCTGTTCTTCTGTCTTCTGACCCTCACTCTGTTTGCCTGCCACCTGCCTCACCCCTCGGTTGCATTTTGACCATCCTGTCTCTTCTCTGATGAACTTATTGCCTGTTATTGACTCCTGCCTGCCTGCCTGCCTGCCACTTATTTAGCTTTGTGAACCTTTAGCTGCATTTGGAATTAGCCGTCTGCCTGTGCTTGTGACAATGGCCAATGTTGAGTGTAACACACTTCAAAGGTGTTGACCTGAGGTATTAGACACTTCTAATTAGGTTTTTTTTGGGGGGGGGAGGATAATAGACATGTTCTGAGAAGATTTGAACTTTAGAATTTTCAGATTGGTTTTCATGCTGGTTTTCTTATATTTACCGTTTTGAATTTAGGATTTTGTCTCTAGGTTTGGTTTCCTTCAGTGTGGACATCACAGCAGGCTTTAGTCTGTGGTCACATCAGCCGCTTTGAGTTCACTTCTGAATTTGCAATTTAATGCCAGATCCTCTTCACCACTCATGTCCAAAGTCCGGCCAGCAGGCACCTTTCATAAAATCAAAAATATGCCACCCTCAGCACTTTCTAAGAACTTTATTGTGATTGGCCTAAATTACATTATAAGCCGTTGTAAACCTGTGGCAAAGATCCTTCAGAGCTTCAAATGAGATGAACAGATTTATTTGTTTCTGTGATCAAATACAATCATTATGTGTTATTTTCCTGTTCACTTTATTTAAACTTAGATGTTTACAGTGACAATTTAATATTTAATTAAATATGATATTTCGTATAAGCCCTGATTTGATGTTGACAAAAGGTCGCTTCCAGGCATTTTCTATATTTTATATCTGGTCTTTAACTATAAAATTGACAGTAGTTTTGGTAGAAAAGAATTCAAAAGTAATTCTGTCCTATGTGAAGAAATGAAAAGCACCAAATTGCAAAAAAAATGAAAAATAAAACAATACAAAAATTAATAGTTCTATGCATTTGATGTCATTAAAAAGATTAAAGAATGCAAGCTGGTTGGTTGACCCTCACACTTTTTTACCTCCACAAATCTCTGTGCGAAACGTTTGGACACCTATGAAGGTAAAAATGTGTCTAAAAGAACGCGCTTGTAGATTTGATGTGAGAACTTGTAAAATAGAATGTGCATCTGTGAGTAAAAATCTTCTGCTGTGAACTGACAAATTCCCGTTAGCGTGTGTTCATTTAGAGTTACAACTTCAAATCTGTGATTCCAACTGCTCAAATGTGCTTCTGCGTGTGCTCCAATCTGCAAATCACCACTGCGCTACAACTGCGCTCTGAATTCGGACACATTCCTTGCGATACACTTGTGTCAAAACTGATCTGTGTCCAAAAATGGAACAGGGGGGGGAAGGGAGGGTTAGAGGAGGCGTAGTCAGCCAATCACAGTGCAGGATTCAGAGAACTTGGTAAAGTTAGAAAGCTCTTTACAGATTCGGACTTCCAGCTTCAATAAGTCTTCTGATAAACGTTCAAATGTGGCAGCAAGTCTCTCAATCATTTTGGATTAATTTTAATGAGAAATGATCTCTTTGTGCTTTAAATGCAGACATGCAGCGAGACGGCTGCCACCGCACCATCAACAGGAAAATCATCTTTGTTGTAGCAGGACAATAGGGCCAGGACTATTGAGCACCTTTATTATGGGTCCCGAGGACCCAGGCGCTGGACGACGGCTGGTTTCTGCGCGAAAGCCGCGCAGACCCAGCCGTCGTCCAACGGGATCCTCGCGTCTCCTTCCTCCACGGACCTCGGCATCCTCGGCCTGCCGTCGCCCTGACAGACCCAGCCGGCCGCCGAGCATCCGTAAAGAGCTTTCTAACTTTACCAAGTTATCTGAATCCTGCACTCTGATTGGCTGACTACGCCTCCTCTAACCCTCCCTCCCCCCCCCCCCCCCTCCCCCCCGTTCCATTTTTGGACACAGATCAGTTTTGACACAAGTGTATCGCAAGGAATGTGTCCGAATTCAGAGTGCAGTTGTAGCGCAGTGGTGATTTGCGCCAGCAGATTGGAGCACACGCAGAAGCACATTTGAGCAGTTGGAATCACAGATTTGAAGTTGTAACTCTAAATGAACACACGCTAACGGGAATTTGTCAGTTCACAGCAGAAGATTTTTACACACAGATGCAGATTTTTTATGCACAAGTTCTCACATTCTATTTTACAAGTTCTCACATCAAATCTACAAGATCGTCCATTTAGACCCATTTTTACCTTCATAGACACCCATGCTCCACACTTTTGCACTTTATGCTTCCAGCTTTGCAACATTAAAGTTCTGCTTTTTGTTTGGTTGTGTTTTTTTCTTAAGGTGTACTTCCTGCTGATCCGTCATTAGTGTCATTTTTGGAGACCTCTGTGAGAAGTTCTGCATCTGCGGTTGTGGCCATAAAACAAACTGAAACCCCCCCACACAGAACACAAGGACCACAATACAATTAAAACAGCAGTTTTAAAACTGGTGTTTACATGTAAATAAACTAGGTGGGACTGTGACAGTAGATTAAGAGGTTGTAGTGGGGTAGAGCATTCTTATACTTCTTTTTAATGTTTTAAGCATTTTAATGTTTGTGGAGATGGAAAAAAAAGCTGCATGTCTGATTCATAAAAAAAACCAAAAAAAAAAACAGAATCTCTAACCAGCTATTAATGTATCTTCTACACCTGCTTTGTTCCTGTCAGGGCTCACAGGAGTGCCTGAGCCCACCCAGCCATTGAAGGGTGAAGGCGGGGTACACCTCAGACAGTTTGGATGTCCATCTCAGGGTAAATCCTGTTACCCATTGTTTGGGAATTTCTGGGTTATTCTTGCAAAACAAAGGGAACCCCTTCCACTCCAGAAATGATTTCCCGTCCTACCTGTTTAGAAAACAAGATATATTTTTGGAACCCCAGAAGGTTTACATGCAGACTGGACTCATAGCAGAAGATATACAGAAGATTATACCTTGCTGATGGAGACATTCAAATGATGCAACTGCAGAAAACTGAACATTGCTGGTGCTTTTAAAACATCTACCAAACTCCGATTGCAGAAAACAGCTGTGGAGCGTGAGACCAGCGTGCTGCTGGAGACTGACACCTCAGTAATTCATGAATATTCCTCAAATTACAGGCTCCAGGAAGGGGGTCAGATTAAGAATTTTCTCTGTGCTTCTGCCGTTCTTCAGTCCATCACACACAAAGATGTGTTACATTTAAACAAAAATGGTCTTTGAGGATGTTAAAAGATGTTTAAATATGGATAAGTTATGTCAGAGACAGAATGGAAAACAGAGCAACAGTGCATGTTTCACACTGCAGTCTGCATTCAAGAGCCGCTCAAAGCTGCAGAGGAAATGTTCTGCTGTAATAAATCGCTTAAACAACTTTGACAGCTCGTCCCTGAAGGTTTTAAGGTGATGGCGGGAATAGCTTTGATTTAAGGCGGTATGACTTTGTGCTTTTACTTTACAGTATCCATTTAGTTTTTTTTTTTTTTTTTAAATCAATTAAGCTTGACATAGGATGTTTTTTTTCATAACAAATACTTAGTGATTGTTTGGTTTATTGGTTTTTGCTTTTTTTATTTTTGCTTGGTAGTGAACTGGCAATATTTGATTGAACCGAATAGAATAAAAAAAAAAAAAAAACGAAATCAAACAGTTTTGACAATCTTTGTATACAGTAATTTCTGAGCTAACAGCATCATTGTTACTGCTGTCAGATGAAACCTAGAGGGAGATAATTCAGCACATTTACTCTGTGCTTACACTGCAAAAAATAGAGTTTAGCCATTAGACGCATTTAGAAAATACACAAAATATGAATGGATTCTCACACAAGCTGCAGCCTCCTTGCACAAAGTTATGTACACTTCAGAAATACCCTTTAATATGGAAAATATTTTAAGAATCCATATCCATCTCTGTGCCAATGTAAATATAATATGAGAAATGTGTTTTCACATTGATACTTCTAGGTGAAACCAGCTCTTTGAATAAAAGGAATTACAAAAAAAGATTGAGGTAACGTGTTCCTGTTATTACAACAACTGACCACTAAATTCAATTGTGACAGCAGAGAGCAGTCTGTGGGCTAGAATGAGGCACCATCATGGAAAGCCTCACTTTTAAGAGGATGCAGATTCTAGATTTCTTTCTACAAAAAAAGGAGGCTTAAGAGATGAAATATTTACAAGTCAACCAGCAGTGTGGATGCAGACAGAGGTTTTGATGCGTGGCTATGAACATCATGCTCATACAAGAGTTGGGCTGTTCACCTTCTTCTCGTCTCCCTCCTGCAGAAGCTGCATGTTGCTGCGCCGCTGGCTGTCAGTCCTCCTCAGGGTGGCGCTCCGATGCTCAGGCAGATCAGGAGGAGGCGACACGCTGCGACCTTGAGGGTCAACCCAGGTGTAAACATGGTTGGTGACATATCCGCCTGGAATCCTTCCCACTGAACGCACTGAGAGGGAAAGCTTTTTACTGCCTTTCAGCACCTGAGGAGACCAAAGCAGAAGCGGCCCATGAGTTCAAGCTCCGTCCATAAAGAAACACCAATAGGTGTCAGGAAGTCCACACTTTTGAGGAGTCATTTGGCACAAACACCTCCTGGAATACTATTATTACCTTCTATTTTTTGTGGAAAGTGCTGAAGTTAGAAGGTGGGAAAGAATAAAAGATTACTGAGGGAAACATCCAATTTCGCAGAAACCCTCCACCAAATGTTCAAAAGCTCACACACATACAGAGAAGAGCATTTCTAACACATTGCTCCTAAAGATTGGTCTTGGCTGTGCCTCATTGCTCCTTGATAGGCTCTTTAGTATGTGCGATCCCTCTGCACATCGGTGTATTCCCGTGTGAGCGACGCTCCGAACAAATCAAAGCAAAAGTGATGAAACCTTTTGATGATCTGACCATGTTTGGCACAAACACTGATGACTTTCTGCTGATTTTCATGTGGATTTGAGAGGCACTTTCTGCAGTCCTCTGAGGCTGAAGAGAGTGTGTCACATGACTTAAGAAAAGGCGACGTTTTGTGTTCTTCCAGGTAAAACTGTTTCCATTTTCACCTTTACTGAACTGCAAAAAAAACCCCCCGCTACTCGACCTTATCCATTCACACCTTAAAGTTCACATAGCAGCTGCATCTGTGCACAATCACATGAACAGCTCAAGCTGATGCTTGGCAGTGAATGAGGGCAGAGAAGCCAATTATTTTTAGCACAACAATCAAGTTTAATCAATTTCACCAACTAACTTTGAGCCAAAGAGACACTTTCAGCTGAAAGATCACTGATTGCGTTCAAAAAATGTCAGCAAACTCTTCTCCTCCTCATTTTCTGTTCACAGAGCAAAAAAAAATCTAAATCTGGTATAACATAAAATTCAGCAGCACATGCCGCTCTTCCTCACTCATACTCAAAAGAAAAGGAACGCTTACAATAGACGCCACAAACTTTCTGTGGGCTTTTAATTGAGCCAGCAAGCGAGCATGTCTGCAGGGAGTGTGACACAGCCGCGGGGCTCCGTAGAGTTTTCTGTAACATCCAGCAAAACGAGAAACTGGGCTATCCTACTGGAGCCTTTTATTCCTAAAATTAATCATAGAAAAACACCTAACTCCTGCAGACACAATGTAATTTGAAGAGGCAAAAGCTGAGTAAGAGTTGGGGAACTGGGACGCTTCTATAATATGTTTTACATGAGGATATGAGCTTTTTCTGTGACATAAAAACCCCTGCAGAGTCTGTGAAAATATGAATCACTAAAGCGTACTGCAGCTCACAGGACCTGCAGCAGTTGAACTGAAATCATTGGTTGTTTGGACCGTGAGCGTCAGCTCCACTGTTAGCCGATCCGTCAGCGCTGATTCACACTTCAAAATCAGCTCCTTGCAGCTCCTTCATGTCTGCAGGAGTGAGAGACATTCCTATGTTCCACGTGTTCCACAGGGACACGGAAGGAAGGTAAAGGAGAAATGTTTGTATGCATTGAGGAGTAGGCATGACACTGCGAGAAAATTAGCAGGCTGATGTAGTTGGTTGTCCTCAAAACCTAAGCAGCTGTAATCAACAAAGTAGTGAGGCTCGGTGGTCCTAATACCTCACTCCTGAAGGATGGGGCTGATGGTGACCTGGGGCTGATGAAGCCCACCCGCCTGAAGCTGCAGCAGATCTAACACAGGGGAACGGAAGCAATGTCAATGACGCAGAAAACTCAACACCCCCTGTGTGAGAAGTAGAGCAATCCATTTCCCACAAGTGAGTAAAGTTTCCTTATGCTGCAAAAAGAACAAAGTGACGTCGTGTCACACAGCCACTACATACATTTTCCACGTATAAAATGTCGGTCTTTTGTGATACATGCTTAATTTACGTTTCTTGCGTTCGTCGATGTGCGCAAATGTCCGGTGAGGGTTTCAGCTGACGGGTCTTTATGTGAATTTGGTTTTGAGCTGTTCAACATTTTTGGTCAGTTGGGAATTACGTAGTTTTTATGCAATTATTACGTAAATCTTTGGCAATTGTGCGTGTTTTTTGAGAGATGCGTACACAAACTTGTGACTTTCCATGCATGTACCACCAATATATAACTTCTATATGGTGTACACGGCTCATATTTTACGTTAAAATTATGCAATTGACACATTAATCACTAATGAATTGCATATAAACAGCGTAATAATTACACACAGTCCGTTCATGTTCTGTGTTGATTTACGTGTTCTTTGTGTTGTTTATCTGTACTTCTTCTGTGGTTTTAATCTGGTTCCTTCATGATACATCTGTGAAAATTTCATGTAAAGACTATAACTTTTCTAATTTTTTTCCACATATATTTACGTATGACCGATTCTCTCCTGTGCAATATGCGCAAAATGTACGTAGTGGCTGTGTGACACAGCATTGACACATGGAAACAGTGACAATGATGCAGAAGAGATGTAGGGCAATCTATTGCCCAAAAGTGGCTTAAGTTTCCTGATGCTGCAAACAGAACAAGCTGCTTTGGTTCCTGCTGGCATTGGTTTGAACAGTAACAAGCTCCAGCAGCGCATCATTAAAAGCATTTCTCCTTTTTGTCCTCTGACAGATGCTTTGGGTACAGGATCCAAACTCTTCCAATGTTTGTTCCTGTTTACACACACACATTGTGCAGAAAAGGAAGCAAATCTGAGGCATCCGTCTGTCTGCCTGTCACACGAACAAAAACACACACACAAACTCACATTTGTGTACAGAAAGGATTGCAGACAAAACTCCAAAAAAGAAGGACACAAGTACTTGCCTTTATCCTTCATTATTTACTGCTGTCAGAAACTATCAGTCAACTGCAGCACCACAAACGCACACTTTAAGGCTGATGCTTGTCACGCATCAACCCATCCAGACATGGACTAGTGGTGTCAAGCTAAACCTTTAATTTGAAATAAGCTTTTGGTCATTTATTCACAGTATAAAATGTGCAGGTATCACAATTAAAAATAAAAAAGACAAGACTGTCTGTTATCAGTGACAAAATGTTGCAAAAAAGGGGAAAAAAAGGATTGTTTGTTTGACCATGATTATGTTACTGGATTTCCTCTGGTTTTTCCTTCACTTTTACAAACTCGTTCACTCGTCCTGATGGAGGTTTCTTCCTAATCTTTTGTTTGAAGGGAGTTTTCCTTTTCAACTGCAGATTGGAAACATTTTTGAGATCCCACCAATCGACACGTCTCCTGCTTTGGGCTTTCATTCAACCAAAGTTAGTGACACTCAGACTAAATGACCTTCACCACTGGGAGCCCCTCCCACCTATCCATCCTGGTACCTTTTCCGCTCAAATAGCTAACTGAGCAGAAGATGGAGGGTGTAAGTCCCCTTTCTTTTAACAGTTTGGTGACCAGTCTGTTTATGATAACGTTATTGGAGACACAGCTAAAGTCTATAAAGAGAACCCGTCATGTATCTCCAAAGATGTTCTCGGATTAATGATGTTTGGAGTCACTGATTTTGAACCTTCTCTACATTTTTTTTGCTTCATTCAAACTGATGAGGGCTCAGAATTGGAGAAATATTGGAAGGGATGTAGTTCACAAAGAACTTAATAATCACATGAATAGTGCTTCTGGATTAGGGCTACTGATATGTGGTATTTTACGGAAATGGGATCACTGAGTTAGACTTAGGGTTGGGCGGAACCTCATGTTGAGACAGTGACAGTTGAGACAGATTAGATATCTTTAAAAACACACCAGCTGACGAATGACCAGCCATGCAGCCCCTTAAAACTTTACCAGAATCTCCATCTGCTCCTGCTTCTCTTCTGGGATTTACTTCCTTCAGTATCTGTTTCATTTCATGCTCTTGTACTGTAATGCTGTGTTCATACTGAACATAAATCGAGGCGTCCAGCTTCAGCAATAGGTAAGTGTACGTGGCAAAATATACTGTAGCAAGATTTGAGCACCCGGTACAGCTGTTTTACAACTTGGGTCCAGTTCATAGAAGTAAATAGAAGCACTGGATTGTGTCCCCTCCGATAGTCTTTTGGATTAAGACTATACATTGCACTGATTCAAGTAATCTTTAGCTCTTCTTTAAAATCATTCCCAGTGGTCTTTGAATAATGATGATGCTGTTTTTAGCCCAAATAAAAAAATCTGTGTCATTTTCTAGGACACAGTTTCTGCAGAGCAGCAGGTGTTCATTAAAAGTTCACCTTATTCTGTTCCCATCCCTTTGTTTATACTCTCCCCCGCTAGCCCACAGCCCCTCAAATCCTCAACCTAACATTACCAGTGCAACAAAAATGGTGAACAATTTCAGAGCTATCCACTCGTACAGTTTTGATCCAGATTCCAGCTCAGACGAGGAAAACAAAGACACTCATGGATCTATGTGTCTGCAAGTGGATGCATCAGAATGGAGCAGAGCAGGGAGCAGGTGGGTTAGCCAGTGTATTTTTTTACGTAACAAATACAATCTTTTTCAACTTTTTTGTCTGCTCTTGATTCACCACACATTGAATAAAGAAATACTCTCAATTTACTGATCAATCTTCATTCCAATACTCACCTGTGGTCATGAGGCCTGGGTCATGACTGAAAGCACCAGGTCCCGGATACAATGAGCTTCCTCCTTAGGGTGACTGGGCACTCCATTTCCCCATATTTGCACTAGTCCATCTGTGGTGCATATCCGTTGTGTGCGTGGGTAATCCATCTCACAACTGGCAGTTAATTTACATTGACTCTGTTGCGTCTCCAGTCTGTCCCCCCTCCCCCCTGGCTCCCGGTGGAGTGGTTTGTCCTGCAACCCCTATGTCGAGTAGTTTGTCCCGTTGTCTTTGCTCATCCATAACATAAGCAATCAGGCCCTATACCCTCTCCTTCCTCGCTGAGTCCCTGTAAAATGCCTGTTTTATGTCATAAATGTTGTGTTTTTGTACTTCCAAAAGTAAACTGTTGTAGTCCATGGGGAAAATGGACACCAGTGTTATCTGTGATGTTAATGTGCGTTATCGCATCGGCATGTACCTTAAACATAAAATAAGGTTTTATTTCGAAAGTACAACTCCAGTGTTTATCATTTTGTGTCAACGTAATGCAATGGAGACAGACTGCAGACGGACCGGTGGAAATCAGCCTTTAGATAAAAACCTTGGAATTATTTTACCAATATCTTTTTCAATGGAGTTCAGACCCAGACAGCAGGACCAATTAATACAAAACATTCAATGGTAACAATACTATTCAGTGACTGTACGACTTTTATTGGCAGATCTCATTTAAAAGTCTTTGAGCCAAAATTTGAACTCACTTTTTTTAACCAAATTGTTCACTTGACAGTTTGCAGAGAAAAACTGAAGAACCTCATTTGAACTCCTGTATAACTCTATTTACTGTCGACCCCTTGCTTACACCCACTCTGGACCCTATACTGCCAAAAAAATCACATTACCTGCTTTTTGAGATCACTGTGCAGACAAAAGTTACAGATTTTTTTTTATTTGTCATGTATTAATAAAATGACTCTCATTAGAAAACTTCAGTTACATTTTAATCTTAACTGAAATGTTTCCTCTGAAACTGAGTTTATGTGTCAGAGAGTCACGCTGGCTGCACTCAGGTGGAAGCAAGTGTGCTTGACTCATGTCTTTGTTTATTGCCCCGGCGTGTCTTTGGGGGAAACGCTTGGCGACAGGTTCACATACAGGCTTTCACAGGCGGACACAAGGGGCTCCGTTCTCCTACGGGCACAAACGCAGCAGCTGACTGATGGATCGCACATTGAAAATTCTACACGAGCTCTGTAGCGTCAGTGGTTTTGATCTACTCTGGCTGCTGACAGATCTGCTTTTCTTCCAGCTGCACGCAGATTCTGTACCAGAAAATCAAACAAACACAGCTGTTCTGCAGCTCCACAGGCCTACAGGTGAAACCTTGGATGAACCCACAGCGAGACAGCCCCACCAAACAGCCATTTTTAACCATTTCATCCTTATGTTTGCCTGAATTCACTGGTGTTTTTCAGCTTTTTAACTTCACCTTTCCTCTCACAGGTTACTTTTTGATTCCCCAAAACTGACGCATTATGGGACTTTCCCATGTAATGCAACCACATGGCCAGGAAAATGTAGTGTTCTGTCTGTCAGGAAGGGTATCCGACATCAAGTTATTGCCAAATCAATCAGGAGAACCTCAAACAGAACTTTCATATCAGATCCGTCGTGGCTCTGGTTAACTACGACCCTCGGCCGTGGCTGTTGTAAAATATACAATCAAACCTGTATGTTTAGATCATAGTAGGGATGGGTATCGTTAAGGTTTTAACGGTACTACTACTCTTATCGATACTGCTTGTTGATCCAGTATTTTAACGGTACTCTTATCGATACTTTTTGAGGATGAAAAATAAATAAATAAATAACAAATTAAGAACATAAAGTGTTTTATTTCCTCATTATGCAACAACACTGTTTTTTTTAACAAAACATTCTACTTTATACATGAGCATGTTCCAGACAGGATATGTATTTAATTATTTAATCTAATTATTTTTATTCTTTATGAACGTGATGTTTCCTTTGATCTTTTGTCCATTTCCCACAACCTTGAATAGACTTTTTCCATCTGTCAAACACCAGAGTTAGGATTAAGTGAGATGATGGAAACAGATTCACTTTGATGCAGACTCCTTTCTATTCATTTATATTTCTTTGAATCCAGTAAACCCAATAAATTATATTAGGTTTACGGATGACAACTATCATTAGTCATTAATAATTATTAAGTATTAGGAAGCAGCTGGTAGTTTGTCGCGGGTCTGGAATCATAAGCGGTGAATCTAAGCCCCGCCCCTCTACCTGTTTGTTTTGTGTAGAACACGCCGCCCCAGCGTGTTCTACACAAACAGTACAACATACGGTCATCGTAGCAGCAAGGGGACAGCATGGTAGGGGCTCCTTGATGCAAACGTAATTAATTTTACGCAGAAACGGGTGTTCTAGGGCGCTCTCGTGTCCCCTACGACAGGGGTGTCAAACTCATTTTCACTGAGGGCCACATCAGCATAGTGGCTGTCCTCAAAGGGCCAGATATAACTTATACATGTAACTAAATGCAATGAAAAATAAATATAACTACTCCTTAATGTTAAATAAGTCATTGTTTATTTATTTATTCTTTATAACTTTTTAAAATGCCAATTACAGTTGCATAGAAAACATATGTTTGCTTGTTACTCTAGCATAAATCCTTTGAAATTTAATTCTTTCAGGTAAGGTTATATGGACAGTGTTTAGTTGCCCAATACCATATTTCCAGTCCAATTCCCCCAAGATATGAATAAATACACACCAATTTGTATTTTTTATTTTAAGAAATTAAAAACTTTCATGCTCTCGTGGGCCACATAAAATGACATGAAGGGCCACATTTGGCCCGCGGGCCTTGAGCTTGACACATGTGCCCTACGAGATCACCACTGACTGTGTGTGCGCTGCCTTGTCTTGTGTGTGTGCGCGCGGCGCGTGCTGTCTGAACAACAGCCCCGCCCCCCGTGCACACAAATAGACAGAGAGAGCTCTCCTCTTCAATGAGAATACCGAAATTAATATCATCATTAAGTAATGGAAATTGACTGACTTGGTGAGTTAAATATGGCAGATGACGTTTGTGGGACACAAAAAAAAGAAGAAAAAAATAACTTCTCCAGCACCGATAGAACCGTTCAGGTTCAGATCTTAACGATACTGAATGATCTTGAAGAATGTGGCCCCGGGGCTGGTGCAATACAGGGGCATGGTACCCATCCCTAGATCATAGTTATAATATCAAAGCTACCTTACTGGCTGAGCGGCTGTCACACGCCCCTTTACCTCTGCCAACCTGGTCCGGGCTGCAGGTTACAAAAAAAAACATTTTTCAAAATGCTCACTTTTATGGCTGTTTATCTCCATAACAACCATTTTCTTTTTTGGTCATCTGGGGGTGACGAACAGGTGTGTGTAATTTCAGAAGACTTTGGCAACTGATCTTTTTTGATAACTGCGCCCACATTCCCACAATAGTCATATCATCTCATATTATTTTGTTCAAAAAGGGTCGACATTTTTTGGAAGCATGGCCACAACTGAAAGCAAAGAGAAAGATCTTCGCAGGAGAACAACAAGAACTCTGGGGAGGAAGAGTCAATTCAGGAACACCAACACAGATTTAAACATCAACAAAGCAGATGTGAGCATTTTCAATGTGTAAGAGAAGTTTTGAGACCAATCACAACAAGATTTAAAGATGCTAAAATGTTTGAAAATCTCTACTCCTGATTACAGATTGAGGTCCAAGATGTAAAGATGGAAGGAGAACTTTGAAGAGTGGATGAACCAGGACAAGGATAGAGAGAAGAGGGGAGAAGAGTAGGCTGTTGTGGAGCTGAAAGTGGCAAAGGATGAAATAAGGAAACATTAATTCACATCCGGCCCCTTCAGTCTGATCTATCACAATGGAAGAGGAAATAAATCTGTAATATTTACAATATTCTGTATGTTTGATCGTTCACAAAATCAAAACCATTGGACTACTGTAAAACAAAGATTTCCTTTACTTAAAAAACTTTACTTTTTAAAATGAATTTCTGCTGAAGGTGTCAGAAGGTGGAAATGTTTCCTGCTTTTTTACTCTAATCATAGAGAAATGTTTGGTTTGCTTAGGCGTGTCTCTCGCTCTGGGCCGCTGCTTCTGGACCACTCAGGGGCGGTTCTGCTGGTACCACTGTGACTGATTACAAAGGTTTTCATTGAGATTTCCATTTTACACTGCGCGGAGTCCAAATGCTTTAGGTGGAGCCTTATCTTACCGACATTTTTACACCAACTATTGTCTTACTTTGGCTTATTTTAACATTTTTTTGGAAGAGAAGAGAAAACAGCTGCGTGTGAACTAAAGCTCCATTTGTCAGATTATTAAACTGTGCATAATGCATGTTTTGTTTTATTTGTCTGTGTCTGATTTCCATTCCTCTTCTCATTCATAAAAGGATGGAGATGTTGCTCCACTCAACATTTTAGAAGCAACATTTGCACCATAATAAAACAGCATCACAGTAGACGGGGGAGCGTCTCTCACTGCAGGATGATGAATGAAGCAGAAATTAGGATCCTGAGATACGGATGTTTAAGGAAACATGAACAAAAAGGAATTGTAAGCAGAATGGATTCTAATGGAAAAAAAAAAAGAAACAACATTTGATTTAGTTTTAAAAGCAGGTTGCTTTAGCTTTGACCTATAATCCTCTGGGTTGAAAAGAATGAGCATCTTTAAATCCTGTCCTGTTGTGATGGATTTCCATTTAAGCTACCCGTCCTGTTGCTGACGGTGGCGTGGATCCTCCTTTCTTTGCCATTGCATACAGAATCCATGTTAAAGTTTCCAGTTTTCAAAGTAGAAACGGTTTGCTGTCTCCTTTTAAATATTACAAACTAAAGAAATAAAGCATTAGCAGAGTGTTAAAAAATAGTAATCAATAAAAAAGAAAAGTTTGCTAAAGCTGTTTTACTTTGTTTTAGTGACGTGATCAGCTGGATAACTTCAAAATTCACTAAAAAATCCTAAAGTGCACTTAAGACCTTAAAAAAGAACCAGCCTAGAACAAAAAAAAAAAGAAAACTGAACTAAAATTCACCAATCCTCACAGTTTCTATCTTTGACATAATTTCTTGATACGTTTGCATAAATTTTTTTTTGTTGTTGTTTAATGAATGATTCAAAATGCAGGAATGGGGGACCCAACCAAGTCATCAAAGTTTCACTCAGTGGTCTTTTAATTATGATTATGGTTTTATTTAGTTAAAGCTGTTGTTTTCTAAGACAAGTTTTTGCAAAGTAGCATTGGTTCTTTAGAAATCACCTCTGAGTGGGCGGGGCTTTTGGTGAGAAGCAAACACACCCCCTTTTCTCCTCCCCTATTGCTGAGAGCTCAGGGCAGGGAGATTTTGACCACCCAGCATATTTTCTACATCACAAATCTATATATATCTATATGTCTATATACAATATTTCTTCTTATAGAGTGTTGATTCTCCTGAGCGAGAGCAGGCTGGGGCGGAGCTTCTGGCCTGCCCAGCAAATTTTCTATGCCGATCTTTTCCTAATGGCCTTTTTCTAATCTGCTGTATCACAACAATTTTAAAACCTGATCTACTGCAGAGGACAGACACTCATAGACTTTTTTAAGACTTCACCTGGAATATACATGTACAGTTTTGTGTCTTTAAGTCTAATGATGAAATATTTCCATCCATTTTCCATACCCAGTTGTTGCTGTTCAGGATCAGGGGGTTGCTGGAGTTGACCCAGCTGCTGTGGGGGAACACAGGGTGCCCCCTGAAGCGTTCACCAGTCCATCACAGGGTATGATAACATTCCCATGCAGCCTTCCATCTACTCTCACAACTCGTTTTATCCCTTTTAGGGTGACAGTGAGGTATACCCTGAACCGGTTGCGGGTCTGTTGTCTGACCACACACTTACATATATGGAGCAATTCTGAATCACCAATTAACCTATGAAGCATATTTTTGGACTGAGGAAACCTGAGTGTCCAGAGAAAACCCAAATGCACGAGGAAGACATGCAAACTCCACACACAAAGGACCCGGTCCAGATTCCAACCAGGCCCTTCTCGCTGTGAGACGAGAGTGCTAACTGAGAGTGTTGATGTTTAAATCTGTGTTGGTGTTCCATGCAGCCAGTGATGGAATTTGATAACTTTTTGCAGTCAGATAATACACAAGAACATAATTTCTGTCTGAGGGACGTTAGACTTAAAATCCACATCTTAAATGTCTAGTTTGAGTACATTTCAGCCTGGAGTTCTGCAGAATCCAATAACTCAAACCAAGCTTCACTCAGCTGAAAGATAATGTCACAACTCCTTTATCTGGCAGGTAACCTTGCCTTAGGACAGGTAAAGTTACAGTCATTTTGGTTAACCGTGGAATCAAACTTAAAGGTTGGAGTTGAGAAGAAATCCTCTTGATAGAATCCTAATGAAAACAACAACTTCCAGCTGCAGCTTTTAAGAGAAGAGAAGAGAAGAGAAGACTTTATTTATATAAAGTATAATATAAAACATTTAAAACAGAAAGCACCTCTATCTAAACCTTTGACCAGCTTGAGTCTGTGTCATTTCATGCACGTTGATGTGATGGACGCAGTGCACGCTAACCTCCACGTGTCTGTTTGAAGCAGCTCCAGTTTTCACACGACTCTAACAGCATGTGAAAAAATCTCTCCTGGCCCCAAATGATGTAAACACTTCAAAGGATTAATGAGGAAATGACAAGAGCACAAACACAGAGACTTAATGGAGCCAAGTCATCAATCACAAAGATTAGCTAGAGGAAAACATGCACAAATCTCTGCACAAGTCACTGCTGCTAATCTTCCTGTTCCCCGATCCATCTCCAAGTCCCCGTGTTTCTACTAAATCTGTATAAATGGGCCAAAGCACCTGCACCAGCTCATATCTCTGCAGGACAGATGCAAAATGTAAAGAAGTCTGAGAGAAAAGACACGAAAGAAGAAAAGGAGTCCAGCATGGTACTGGTGAACATCAACAACTAGCTGTAGGTTTTTCATCAATAGTTTGACACCAAGATAGATGAATTAAAAACAAATCTAAATAAAGGGACAATGATGATTTGAAAAAGAAGAAATGAGCCCTCATTCAAGCTGCTGTTCTACATTTGGAGAAACAGTTCTGAAGTTTAGCTTGGTGGCTGTTAAATCCTTTAGAGGCCGTCTGAGTAGACAACACGGTGCCGGCCGGCCAGCTTCGACATTACACTGCGGCAGGCCAAACCTGAACAAGAGGAGCCACAGCTGAGACTCCTGCAGCCCTCATCAATGCAGCCAACGCACAGCTGCTCCACCAAAGAAAGCAGATGCCCAATCCAACCATCTACACTTCAAGTGTTAGAAACTCTCTAAATCTAAAAGATGACAAGCAAGATTTCAGAAGCCCCTCCTCCTCATTGTCCTTTACACCTCTTCATTATTCAAACAGGCCTCCTACGGCTCCTCTCCACCCCGTCAAATCTGTCTCACCCAGAGCAGCTGCTCTTTAAGTAGCAGCCTTCAGCAGACAGATGTTTGCCATCTTTCTCTGGTACTTTAACTCCCTCAGTCACTTTGCATCTGAATATGTGCTTGTAAATGTTGGCTCTGCCGTATTATTAACAGAATTAATTATTGTTACAAGCAGCCAAGAAAGGCAAGGGGTCATTTTATAACAAAACAAATAAAAGAACCACACAGGTCAACTGAGCATGTTTCCTTTTTTGAACAATGTCTGGAAATGAACCTTGAAATGTACCGTAATCATGTGACTCTGCCTTGTGCTGAGCTGCACAGCAGGTTCATTTGCAGAAATCTCCTGTTTGGAAAATAAAGGAATGTACACTCATTATTTAGCCTAATAGCTCTTTCTGAGAGCTTTTCTCAGTCCCTGCTTTACTCTTTTTTTTTCCATTGTAAAAACACTCAGAGTGGGTTGTGGGGTGTGCGTGTGTGTGTGTGTGTGGGGGGGGGGGGGGGGTACTGGCTCTTATTTGAGTCGTATCAAAGCTCCAGACCAGAAGCTGCAGAATGGTATTGAAAAAACAAGAAAGGTTTCAGAGCAGAAGCTGTAAAATTGGAAACAGCAGAAATATTTGTATTAGTGAAGGACCATTCAAGCATCTAGGGACCAATAGTGGGAGGTTTTCCAGGTGGCCGGCCCAAACTGGCAACTCGTCAAGCAGCACCACATTTTTTTTTTTTTTTTGACTATTTCTTGTTCTTCTGCTCACATTTGTTTGTGCAAATCTGTCCTCTTCAACAACTGTCAGTTTTCGGTTTAAATAAATTTTGTGTTTGAAGTCAACAAAAAGACAACAGCGTGGATAAAAAAACAACTAAAAGAAGTGTAAAGGGTAGAGTCACATTTTAGCCTCATAGCTTCTCAGAAACTTTTTGGGTTTCCTGGGATACTGTTGGTGGTTTTGATGTGGAATTTGTTTCTTTCTCGGGTTCACATGCAGAACTGGTGCTGGCGTGTCTTTGGCGCATTCACAGCAACGACTTCACCCCACCGAAGCTTCCAGATGCAGCAGAGCAGCAAATGATTTAGAATGAAGCTGACAAAAGCTGTTTGTCCACAATGAATGTGCACAATGATCCTGATTCTATCAAGATGACGATACGGAGATATAGGGTTTGTTTCAGGCTAGCTGATAAAATTTACAACTGAGGACCCAACTCAGAAGATCAGGAAGCAGAAAAGACATTTGTAAAAAAAAAAAAGACACTTAGTGAAAGAAAGGAGGATCAAAATACTAGCAAGTAATATTTGACAGAATTTTTTTCACCTCTTTTTTTTATTCAAAAATTAAATACATGCATACATGCATACATACATGCAAGATTTGCACAATTTTTTTACCTCTTTTTCACCTCTTTTTTTATTTAAAAATTAAATACAAAATTAAATGCATACGTAGATACATACATGCATACATGCATACATACATACGTGTCTCTTCCTTAGACTTCCTTAAGTGAAAATCTGAATCACCAAACTTCAATATCAAGAATCACAGTCAGCCAAGTAAATCAAAACAAAGGAATATAGAAAAACTTTCACTAAAAAGGTGCTTTTAGTTCAGTGAAATATGATCAGGAGAGAGATACATACGCTAAAGAAATCTGGCAGATGCCGTTTTTTTCCATTTAAAAACTCCTGAAAATGCTGAATTGTGCAGATGGGAACTCTATCTGATGAAAACTCCTGCAGACATTACCTTTTGCTGATGTAGATCTGTGCAGATGGAAACTCCTGCGAATGGACACTTCTGCAAATTTAGATTTGTGCAAACGAAAATTTCTGCGGACAATAACTCCTGCAGATGCAGATTAAAACTCCTGCCGGTGAAGATCCTGCAGATATAATCTACCAAAGACGGACCCTCTTCTAAGAGCTGCACACACCTGCACATCCTGAATGTTTGGTAGAGTTTACATAAAAAGAGAATTTTATGTTATGAAGTAAAAACACTAATATCAAAGTTGTCTTCCTGTGCACACATTTACATTAGAGGTTACTTTGAACAGGCATGTTAATGCTACAATTTAGTTTTTCTGACTAAAAAAGCTTCATCTCTTCTAATCATCAAGTGTCCAAAGCTTCCATTATTAGATGCATCCTTCATGTTTGGCCAAAAAATGAGCTTAGCTTTAATTAGCTTTAAGGTAATTGGTTAAAAAAGATTTGTTTTGTTCGTTATTGATGTGAGGGGAAGGCTTCAACACAGGATCTCTGGGTTCAGAGTACTTTTTTCAGTAGACTCAGTATGTTTGCAGGTGCTCAAATGGGACATAAAAAAAACCTTCGATAAATATAAATATCTCTAAACGTAATGCAAAATCCTTTCAAGTGAAAGAATCAAATTGATGTAATTTAGTCATTTAACTGCTCTGAGCAAAAGCGAATGTTAGAAGAGGAGCTGAGCTGCTGAGGGAATCGTTCCGTCTCCACATTTCTTGGTTGAGCATGAATACATATCATTGTGCTAACAGGTGACAGTCAGTGGGCGATGTTTTTAACCAGCGGGCCACCTCACAGCCCACAGATGTACCAACAGCCTGTCAATCTGGAGGCTTTATTCATCTGCCCTCATTTCCTTAAAAGACACTTCAGCAGGGGAGAGTCATGAATAATGGAAAACAGCAATCGCAGCACTTTGGCTGCAGCCGGCACATGCAGAAATGTATGAGATGGACCTTATTACAGGCCATTACACAGTCAGAGTGTGTGTTTTTCTTTGTTTTCAGGTATGTTTGTGCTGGAGAATCAAATGACAGTAGAGACAATGTTTCTGTAGGTTTCACAGAAAAGATTCTGAAGAGAGGCAGCATCATCACCTGTCTGGGTGTGTGCGTGTTTGTCAATCCTGGAAGTAACCCAGGGACAGAGAGCAACATAGCAAAGACCAGGGGGGGGTATTCCAGAAAGCATGTTTAAACTAGCCTGACTTTAACCCTGAACTCTGGCTGAAGTCCGTCTGAACTTGCTTACTCTGGGTATGCCGGTTCCAAAAGACTGGATATGAGTTAGTGTAATTACGCTCGACTTGGTAACCCTGGGTTAATGCACGTGCACGTCAAGTACATGAAGACATTCTCAATGGATCGCTGATTTCCCGAGCCACCATGGAAACGTGTGGTGAAAAAAAAGAGAGCGCTATACTTCAGTGAGACGGAGTCGGAGATTTAAATGACGGCGTATGAAGATTAAATGCCCATCAAAAAAGTAACACTGCTGCATCATCAGCAAAAGAAAGAGTTTCTGCTTGGAGAAAAAGATCAGACAAGTAAACACACAAGTTTCTATCTCATTTCCATTTTCCTTGTGACGCAATATATATATATAACTTATCCAATTTTGCCAACTTAAATGCATTACTTCTATTGGTAACAAGTAACTGAGTTAAATTTATTTAACCTAATTTCTTACATCTATCAAACTCAATTGTTTATACAACTCAAATTTATATATTTATCTAACTAAATGTCATTATACTCCAATTAATATTTTTTCCATCTTAATTTATTATAATTCTTGAACTCTCATTTGTCTAAGTTTGAGTCAGCAGATATACTCATTTTATAACAATAAAAAGAAAATCATTAACCGACATAATTATGGTACCTGGCACTAGTGGTGCTATATAAACTCATCCTCCTCTCCCTCCCGCTCACTCATGGTGCAGAAACTTCAGCATAGTAGGACAAAATAACTCGGCAAAACACAGTAAAACAGCTAAACAACTGAACACATTTGGTCAAAGACCCACACTTAAACACAAATCCATCCAGGCAAAGGGAATGGTATCCCACAATCCCTAGCGGTGCTGATCTAACAGCAGCACCACAGTTACACCTACTTAATTGAATAAATTTGAATGAAAGCAAAATAATTGTCTGAAAACTATGTTATTTTTAAGGTGACTTAACAAAGAAAGGATTTATCTTAACTGAAGCATAATAATTAAGTTAGATCAAAGTAAAAAAGTTAATTTTTCCAACATCCATACGTGGTCTTATCAGCCTCTCACGGTGAAAAAAGTATTATCTGAGCTTCTTCATCCACTAAATCATCTTCAAATGGACACGCCATGCTGCTTCACCTCTTTGAAAACAAACTAACCTTCAACTAAACCTGCTCCGGACCAGGTTATGTTCAGAGCATGAGTTGCCATGGCAACTTGACATACTCTGAAACATACCATTTCTGGAACCGAAAGCTGAGGTTATCCACTTCCTTAGCCTCAAACTTACCGTGGTAACTCACATAACCTGCTTTATGGAATACCCCATTGAAAGAAGGTAAAATGAGTTCAGTAACAAAGAATCAGCACACAGTGTGGGGCAAAAGGCAAAGGCAAAAACACAAAAGAACAACAGTCCAAACAGGTAACAAAGCATGACAAAAAAACACCAACACCAGGGACACTGAAACAGCTCCCTAATTACAGACACTAATGACTAAGTGGAGGCAGCTGTGACAGAATCAAGGTCAGGCACAGGAAGGGGCGGGGCCTGGGAGGAGCCACAGCCAACCTGCATAGAGGCAAACCAGAATCTCATCTGTTCGCTCAGTTGTTGGACAGAACAAGTTAGAAAATAAATAAATAAATAACAGAAACAAAGACCCAAAGCTCAAACCCCAAAATTCATTGAATGTAAAATTTCAAGTGAACCAAAAAACAATAAACCTCTTTACACAGACCAGGAAAAATGATGACTCATATTTTAGCACAAAATTTTCAATTGGAGCCACTGAAAAGGAAAAAAATCAAGGAAAAAATGTAAAGACATAAATGGTGTTTTCAACATATTCTTATAGAATTTTTCTAATGATGAAGGACATATAAATAGAAAAAATAAGCTTTAAATTACATTTCTAAGTATTTTTTTCTTCATTTAAACAAAAATTCAGTTTGAAAAAGAGCATTGATGTGACAGAAAACATTCTCCCTGCTCTGCTCCATTCTGATGGATCCACCTGCAGACAAATACATTCATGGACGTCTGTGTTTTCCTCGCCGGAGCTGGAATCTGACCACAAACTGTCCAGTCCAATAGCTGCAATGCCAAAAGGGAACTAACTCTCAGCTACGCAGAAGGGAATGGGGGGGAGCGGGGTTGCTCCACGCCAACAGTCCTGTACACCACTGGTCCCCAACCTTTTTAGCGCCACGGCCTGCTATGACGTCATACAAAGTTTTCACGGACCGGCCTTTTTTTTTCTTTCTTTTTTACCTATCACATGACCGAGAAGAGCGCCTTGGCCTGCGTTAATGGTGGCAAGGACAGATGTGACAGAGAATCGGGCAACTTTTCAAAATAAAACATCCTTCAGATTACGATATAAATAAACCGGAAGTAAATTAAGTTATTTATTATTTCTGTGCGGCCCGGTACCAAATGACCCACGGACTGGTACCGGTCCGCGGCCCGGGGGTTGGGGACCATTGCTGTACACAACTCAGAGGCAAATTTCTGATGAACTCCTGTAGCTCTGCAGAAACTATGTCTGAGAAAACAGCATAATCATAATCATAATCATTTAATGACCATTGGCAATGATTTTACAAAAGATGATCAGAGTGGGACTTTAAATAATCCTTAAAATCAAAATCAATTTCATGTATCTAAACCTAAATTTTTAAGTGTGTATCATTGTTATGACATAACATATAGATGTTGGCTCTCTGCTGGTGGACTGTTCAGCTGCATTTCTTTAAGGTTTAGGTTAAAAAAGAAAAATGGTTGAACTCCACCATCCAGAAGGAGGCGGGGTCAGTGCACATTCCATACAACATTCCCGGAGGTCATAGGTTACACCCGTCCCGGTCCCAGGCCTGCACACCAAGGTGTCTCCCAATAAGGGTGTGGTTCAGGTTTGGGTCTGCTAAAGCATAGGGCTTCAATTAGGGGCCAAATGTGATTTTGAGGAGGGACTGCTCAGGATTAGAGCCAGGTTAGATACCTGGGTCCTCTTTAGTCCTGGTTAGGGTTAGGATTGATGTAGGAGCTAGGGTTAGTGTTTCAAACTAAATGTAACTTTATAGGGGTTTGGGGTTACTCTCAGAGGGTTTCTAACCCCAGAGAAAGTTCAATTCTGAAGATGAGCCCCCCCAAAAGTAAATGACTGGAACTGTCCTTCTTCAGCAGAGGTGCTACAATGAAAGCGATTTTTGGTTTGGTCTCGTGGGTTTTAATAGTGTTTCTTTACAGGTATCAGGTTTGCTGATCTGAAAAGCAGAAAAAAGTCCCTTTCAATATTTCATCTGTAAGGATGGAATTTTGTTTCAAACCCAGAAGTAAAACAGGACTGACATCTAATATAATTCCATCATTTTTTTTGTACGATTTTATCTTCACAGAAATGTGTGGATTTTTTTTTCTTTCAATTTCAATCATTTTTGTAGAAACATTAATGTTTTCCTCCACATTTAAAGTTAGTGAGGATGTATTTAACCTATTGGGAATCTCTTATGCAGCTCATAGAAAATGTGTTAAATGGTTGCTTGATTTAAACTAAGGAAAACTTTATTTGAAAAGTAATAATTGAACAGAAAAGGACAGAAAATCAGCTAGAATGCTAAAAATAAAATGATGACCCAGGTAGTACTTCAGCATGATGCCTACTGTTTATGTCTTTCTTTAACTTCTCTGGGACTGTATATTTGATGAAAAGAGACTCTTTCAAGGGTCAAACAGAAACATCAGGTCACATCAGGTCATGCTGCATTCATTTTCAATCTTGTATTTTTGCCTTTTGATTTTTCCGTGACCTTGAATGATGTTAAACCAAAACGTGGTCTTGTGTTGTCCTTGATCTTACTGAAAGGTTAAGGAAATTGGAGGCAAACATTCATGATGTTTTCCAGATGATGAAGCTGCAGTCAGACATAATTATCATGTTGTGCAGCAGCAGCCAAGCTAAAGCTGTTCAGAAGACATAATTTTAGACCGCGGACTACCGCACGGAATTGTGGGTAAAATTACCTCCTTTCTTTCATGACGGATGGAGCAGTGTATTTTGTGCAGAAGACATTAAAAAGACTATGGAGTTGCCTTTTTTTTTTAAGTTGTTCAGAAAATGCTAGATAATGAGAGAAACACTTAAGGGTCATTTCCATTTGCTCAGGAACTTCTTGAAGAAAAGGATGAATGTGATCACGTTTTCCTGACCTGTCAGAGGTTTTGCTCCGTTCCTGTCAATCACGTCTTTCTTCATTCAGAGCAGCCTGTCACATCCCAGCAAGGTTCAGAAAATGTTTCTAACCCCAACACACACTAATACAAAAATGTACACATACATACACAAACCCACTTAAGCCTTGTTTCCACTGAGCTGTGCAATCCGGTCCAGTCCAGTATTTTGAGCGTTTCCATCATAAAATGGACCCATTAAGCCGGACTGAATCTTACCATTTTGGGTCTTCATTGGTTGTAGGCCTACAGAAAAGTGGAACGGACCGGTTGGTCCGTTCCACTTTTCTGTAGGCCTACAACCAACTTAATGGCTGAAGCTCATTGCGACAAAAGAAAGCGGCTGTATTCCTGGAGCTGGGATCTGCTCATCTCTCTCATCGTTGGATGAGATGATGAGGAAGGCAAGTGCTGCTTCTGTTTGCTCCAGGACCACAACACCTCCAGATTAAACATCCAGTCGAGATACGTATAAAATGGGATGTAATTCCGAACATCTGCTGTGAAATGTCAGCTTCAATGCACTCCGCCATTCCCTAAATTCCTTTATGGAAGCTTTTTCGAATTACAATCACAGGAAGATATGACGACACATTTCTTTAAGTAAATCCTGTCAGGGGGAATGTAGTTAACCTCTCAAGACAGAAAAGAATTCTACACAGCTGATGTTCTGCTCCTCCATGAGTCTTTAGTTCTGCCGCTGTCGGTTCTGCTAAAGCTGAAGCCAATTTAATAAACCGAGGAGAACTTTTTTTTAATTTGAAAATGATGCAGATCCTCTGTGTTTAGCTTTCTCTCGGCCACATACAGTACCTTTAGCAAAAAGTAGTTGACTTGAAGTTTATTTTATGACACAAGTGATTATAAGTATAGCAAATATACTGTATACATGTACATGCAGTGTAGGAAGTATACTAACTGAATACTTCTTCAGACTGAATTGGAGCATTTTAAGTAAAAAATATGTAGAAACTATAGAAAAAGTAGACTTCAAGTATGGTGCCTCTCTTTTAGTATAGACAAAGTATACTTGTAGTACACTTAAATATGTGACTTTATGCTAAGGGGAAACTTCTGTTTACTCGACCACATTTAGATATATTCTGCTGATTTAGCATTGGAGGCAAATAGAAACTCAATCTTAAAAAAAGAACCTCTATCTCCTCCTTTTCATGACCTCCTCGAGATATTGAACAGATATTGAACTTTTTTTGCAGTCACATACAACACAAGTTACAGATATTATAGTATGCCACCTAATGGTTGAACTACAAATGTAGGAGATGCACTAGCACCAGCACACGTACTGCCCCTACTGTTAGTCTGTACAACAATCCATCTTCAACAGAGTTCAATTAAATAACAAAAAAATATGAATTTGCAGCAGAATAAGGATAACTAATGTGTCTCTGATGATTCTCTGCTGTGGTCAGAATCCATCAGTAATCATTTTAGTTTCAGTGCTGGAACTGTGGGATTGGATTCTTGTCTGTCCTTTCAGAAATCATGCTTTGGTGTTTCATTTGCCAAAGGAGATAAGGAAGAAAAAAACAAGACCCCCCCCCTCGTTCTATCTTTTAGTGTGTCAAATAATATGGCCATTTTCAAAAGAACATTAACTTCTGGATCACTTTACTCAGTGAAGACCCTTCCCTCTTAGCCCTTGTGCTATCCTATGGGGTCAAGATGACCCCACCCTTACATTGATGTGTTCTCCCTACCATGACAAAGGTGGATAAAGGTGGAGAGGATTTCATGTAATCCATGGAAACCAGTGAAGATCACAAATCATTTGTTACAGTCTGTCAGTTTCCCTTTGTTTTTGTGTGTGTAGATTGGCTGTGGCTCCTGGAGGACTCCTCCTCCTCTCCTGTCATTCCTGAAGTGTGCACAGCTGCTTGCATTTAGTTAATTGGTTTCTTGTGTTATTTAAGCTCACCTGTTTCAGCAGTCTGTGTCGCAGTGTAGTTTCTGTTTGCTTCACTATGTTCCTGGTTTACTTGGCTTGGTTCATTGGAGAGTATTCCTTAGTCTTATTAAATAATTCTCCTCATTTCACTTGCTTTTCTGTTCCTGCATTTGGGTCATCTTGATTCCCCGTAACATCATTGAAGAAAAAAGTTCAGCGCACTGTCTAGGGGGTCTAGATGACCCCACTCCCTAATGTTAAAGTGCCTCGGATAGCACAAAGGTTAAAAAAGGGACCTGGAAACTGTGAAAACGTTTAGATGGAGGAGCAGAATGAGAGCAAGTTAATGACACTGTCTTAAGACCAGTTTTATGAAGAGATTTGTTGAGCATCTTGGCAATTGTAGTTATAAGCAGTAATTCCATGAAGAGGTTCTCAGTCAACAGGCAATAGTCGGAAACTTGACAACAGAAGGTCAAGATGGAGGGTGATCAGCATTACAGAGGTGGAGGTCTCTGCATGAAAGCTTTGGCGGATTGTGGCTTGCCATGAGACCGGAGCGAGTGGATGACTAGAAAGATCTGGCAGTGGAAGGGATCTGATGTACCTGACAGCACAGGTGGATGGCATGATCTCTGACGAAAAGATGAGTGTGCAGGAAGTTCCAGACATGGTAATCCCCCTGATAATAGGCGAAAGAGCATGGCAGCCTGTGTCTATCTTCTGCAGCAAGTCATGTGGTTAATAATCCTTATCAACCTGAATTAGTCCTGTTGACACCCAGCAACTGCATCCAGTGTGTCTGAGTGTTTAAATAGAGGCTTATATTCCTAACTGAGTGTGTGTGGGAGGTCATAACACTCACTAATAGAATGGTTCCTTCCCGCCTCCAAACCTTTTTGAGCATTTATCAGCTCTAGTAACAGTAATGGGCTTTTTGGCTCTTTAGGAGATTAGGAATTGATTATATGGCTGTTATACATTTAAACTGTTTAAAAGGAAGCAACCTAGACATTGAAAAAAATTAAGCCTACAGAAATAAAAATCAGCTATTCTAGTCAAATAACAGACAAACAGCAGATTTTTGTAAACCTCTGCTGCATCATCATGTAGGGGGAGGAGCCTGAAGAGTGACATCTGAAACAGCTGCTGTTGAGTGGAAGATGTTAAAGTTCAATCCAGAAACATGTTCCAAAATAAATGTTAATAATTAGTGGTTCTGCATTGTACACATGCCTTCATTATATTCATATATTCTGAGAAAGGTTCATGAAGTAAAAGGAAAATGAATAATCGATGAAAGACCTTCCAGATGCATAGCAGCTGGTTGAAATGTCAGTTCTGTTATTTCAGGCTGATTCTGTTGAGGGGAGATCATCGACAGCATTTGACTGTTGTTCCATTCCTGCTATAGGGATTATTACAGTCCTGCCTGTGTGCACACGCTCCAGGAAACACAGATTTTCATCTCAGCTCTGCTGTGAGACACTGCTCTGTATCGGATTACAAGAAACAGCTCCAGCCTTTCTGCGGCTGCTCTACACACGAATAACTCGATTAATGACAGCGTGTCAAAGTATTCCCAGAAAGAAAGTTCTGATGACAACTGTTTCTATGATGGTCAGCATCCTGTTCCTGTCTGTCAGCTTCAGGCACCTGAAGTTCAAAACCTATTTTCCTAAGGTTGACCACATCAGGAGAAGTATCTCAGAGTTTTCTAGACTTGCAGCTCTTGACAGACATGACTGAAGGCATATCTTGTGTGATAAATCCAGTGTGAAGGTTCAGTTGCCTGTCTCCCACAGAGCTGATAAGAAGGAGACGCAGCTGCCACCGTTTGATCAGCATGCATGAGGAGCAGTCAGAGCAGGAGCCACCAGGAGCTCCACAGGGTCGCACGTCACTGCAAAGAGAGGTGCACGCAAAAGCTGTGCCCTGCAGTCAAATGTCTCAAGCTGACACTGACGTGCACACCTGTACACACATGCCATCCTGCATGTGCGCACCTTTTCCTGCACGCAAACCACTCACATGAACATCATTCCTGCATGTGCACACTAATCCTGTGTGTGCACGTCATTCCTCAACGTGTGCACTGTTCCTGCACAACTTGGACATGCACTACTGTCACTGTGGATCACACAGGTGGATTATTTTAACTAAAATAGATAAAAGATCCTGCATTTGTTGCTTAAAACTTAAATCACTGTTTGATCTGATCTGCACTCTAACTATTTCTTAAAATATAATTGACTAGGGCTGCCCGATATGAGGAAAACTCGCCACATGCGATATTAGAGATTAGTATTGCTATATCGATATAATTTGCGGTATATAAATAAATGGTAAAATAACCAAAATTACCATTCCAATTTCAATGCAACAGTTTGAAAATTATACTCCAAATGATCCTCGTCGACATAGTTGATAAACCTCTAACATAATAGGCTTTCATCTGATTGGTCAACAACGTGAAGCCGTCCATCCAGTTGGTCAAATGCATAAAAGGATTTATTTGAGTCATTAAATACTTCAAGCTGCCATAAGATTGTTTGAACACATTTAAGGTTTACGATTTGCGATTCTCGCCGTCTTTTGTGATATGCATATTGCAGAGCTGGGTATTGGGATAACGATAAATTTGCTGTATATTGTGCAAGCCTATAATTGACTTGTGATATTTGTATACATGTATTCATATACCTCCAGTTTGCAAAGTGATAAAAGCTAAATACCCTTAATTTGGGGTTGCTTTTCTATCTGCAGTAAAGCTTTTAAATGTTACTTTAGTAAAGACGTGAAGAAGTCAATGAAACTGAAACTTTCAGGACTAAAAGCAGCCATGTTTGTCGAGTAAAACTATTCTTCCTATGACTCAAATCCTTTGACCTTCTAAAGCTAAAATGAAACTTCTCATAACCTCTTTAAATACAGAACCCAAAACAAAATAAGAACTCTGCAATACCTGCTTCTCTGTTCCAGCACTGTGTGCTTGGTTGACTTTGCATTTTTGCGGCAGAAGAGCAAGAAGACACATAAGAGATGAAGATGAGAGTGAGAACTGAACTCTGCATTTTCCGTACAGCGCCTCCCAAGGTGAGCGGGAGAAGCGCAGCGAGCCTGTCCTGCATGCACGGCTGCAGCACACAGCCACTAGCATGAGTCGACCATTAAAAGAGTGAACATTTGTTGTTCAAATGAGCAATGATTTTGTGTCTCCAACTCAACCATCCGTGAGAATCAGGCTCAAAGCGGAATGTAACGTCATCCTGATCAGTCACGCAACACGCCGCTCAATACCAGTTGGCTGGTAAGTTGTTTTGTTTTCATATTGCTGCGTTTTGTCAGGCCTCCATCAGTTATGCAAGCTGCTGATCCAGCCAGGCCTGCTGTCAAAGGTTTAAACAAAGCAAACATTCTCAAACACAGAAAATGGGTTCATAAATAAAAGTCACCTTCATTATTTTAATTCCTCTTAACCAAACGTCTGCTTCCAAACTCAGCTGGAGTTGATAAACAGTTGGAGCTCAGAGGCTTTTTCAGGAGGATGTTGACTGAAGCGTCGCAGCAGCTCTCTCCATGCGGAGTAGACGTATAATAGGAAACAATTTCTGGGTGTTAGTGTGAGAGAAAAAAAGACAGTGTGAGCGCTCTACGGCGCCCAAAGGAACGCAGCACTTTACTGAGCGCCGCACCAAGAGCTGTTCACGGCGAGCGGACGAGCAGCACTACAGCCAGCACCTATAAATAAGCACAGCTCAGGGCCAACTGCCAGCGGATGCTACTCCAGTCCGTGGAGGACACTTAAGGGTCCAATTAAAATATAGAGCTAAGTGGGACAGCTGGTCATGAATAATGCTGAGCAGTGTCTTAGCAGTGCTCCCTGTTTTCCACCTTTGCTCTGCTCCAGTCTTCACGCTGTCGCATCACGGAGGAAGAGTCAGCAACACTACCTTCACTGAAGGTGTCCCTCAGCCAGAGCGCTCACCAGCAAACAGGAACTTCTGTGATGGTGGTGGTGGTGTGGGGGACATATACTCTGATTTCAAACGTCATTGAACATCTGCAGACATGGAAGATCAGCTTTAACCAACATGATCCACAGTTTAACCCTGTCTGTGAGCTAAAATGTGATGAAGAGACCACAAACTTTCACTGAGTGGTCTATTTACAAAGACTTAAGGCCAAACACAATCTGACGTCAGCAAAGTTTGTTTTTTTGCTTTATCAATTAAAATATAACTTTGTCTGAAGCCAGACTGATCAAAAACTTCATGCTCAGGTTTTTACACCACTAAGAAGGTTCATTCTACCACAATAATTGTCAGGGACAAAACTGTTTGATATGAAAATACATTTTCTTCCAGACATTTATATTTCACCCGCAGCAGTCACAGACTGCAAGGATCATATTGTAACTGCTATCAGGGTCGTGAGATGAGCGAGAGACACGGTTTACTTCTTCTCACAGCAGCTAGTTTGTTTGTGTTTATTGTCAGATTCAACAAGGAAGTCAAGTTCTTGGTGCAATGGAATTTCTATATATATATACACTGACCAAAAATTTAAACGCAACACTTTGGTTATTGCTCCCATTTTTTATGGTATGAACTCAAAGATGTGAAACATTTTCCACACACACAAAATAACCAGTTCTCTGAAATATTGTTCACTAATCTGTCTAAATCTGTGATAGTGAGCACTTCTCCTTTGCCAAGACAATCCATCCCACCTCACAGGTGTGCCATATCAAGATGCTGATTAGACAGCATGATTATTGCACAGGTGTGCCTTAGACTGGACACAAGAAAAGGCCACTCTGAAATCTTCAGTTATATGTTGGAACTGGTCACGTTTTCTGTCTGCACTTTGTTTGCTTTGTTTGACTAATATTTACAACACTGGAGTGTAATTACACGGATATAAAAAAAAAAAGATAAAGAACCTATATAATCCAAAAAGGCATGTTTGCTTCAAGACTGAAGTGGATTCAATGCAAAAATAAGAGCATTAGTCAGCGTTCCTGTGTGCACCCACTGATGCTGTCAGAAGCAAATCCACTTTATTTGACTCTCACACCATAACAGAAGTTTCCTCTGTCACACATATCATTTCATATAGCTTGTTTATTTTTTATCGTTGCCCTTAGACTTTATTCAGTTCAGTTTTTATTGATGTATTTCAGTGTTTGTGTCTGGAGAAGAAAGTTCATCAAAAACAGCTGGAGCAGACGACCATGAAGACAGCACATGTTTAACTGTGCAACTTATGCTTCAGTCACAACTGCCCTTATGGGTAGATAAATGGGCAAATCTGCATGGGTCACGCAGGTGGCCTGCAAGAAGTATCAAAGTCTCAGTG
Organism: Oryzias curvinotus; assembly: GCA_023969325.1. Classification (NCBI taxonomy): domain Eukaryota; kingdom Metazoa; phylum Chordata; class Actinopteri; order Beloniformes; family Adrianichthyidae; genus Oryzias; species Oryzias curvinotus. The sequence goes on along the minus strand of CM043709.1, from coordinate 26,891,788 downwards.
AGCCCATAGAGAAAATGTTCATGCACATTTTTCTTACCTGCTGCAGGCAGGTTGTAGCGAACACCTAAACAACAGTCAAGGGAAAGACAGGTTGGTGTAGATGAGATGTCGGCTTGTCGTACAGAATTTTCATTTTTTCAGCCCCTTCAAATCCCTGCGGAGTGTGCAAGGGCTCTGCAAGGGCTAAGTAAGAGCAAAGTAGCTGACATGCAGGCGTGTTGTACGGATTTTTAAAATGTTTTCAACCCCTCAACTTCTGAGTAGGGAGCCATTAGTGCTGTTCACCTGATAATTGTGCGTCCCTTGCGCTGACTGCGTGCAGCCTGACTGTTAGAAATGAGGAAATTAGAGTGCAGATTTTGTTTTATCGGGGTCCTACAAGCATTTTGGAATCACCTGCACACCCCGTACGTGCAGGATTTGCACTTGTCAGTAAAAAATCAGTCCATGCACCTAAAAGTATTTCATAATACTTAGCACACTACAATGGTACGGTCCATTTGCATAAGATTCCTTAAGGTGGTTGCACGAGCCTCTACGGCAGGGGTCGGCAACCCAAAATGTTGAAAGAGCCAGATTGGACGAAAAAAACAAAAAGCAAATATGTCTGGAGCCGCAAAATATTAAAAGCCCTATTTAAGCCTTAGAATGAAGGCAACACATGCAATATGTATCTATATTAGCTATAATAGCCTACTATCAAAATGACTTAGTTGCTACAAATACATAATGAGCATTAACGATTAAATGTTTATTTGCCCTGCAGTGCATTCTGCGAATGAACGACGCGTCACGTGACTGCTCTGTTGCGCAAGTTTAACTTCATTACAATATTAATCAATTATGTTTCATTGCTTTGATAAAATGAAAGAAATATAATAAAGAAATACGATTTTTGATGTCATTTTTATTTTGAGGATTGGAACAAAAAACAATAAAATGGACCGTGCGTGCCCCATGACAGTCAGCTGCGCTCCAATGACAGAACAGCTTCAAGCATTTGCGGCGCCTGCTAGAGGTAAGATCGGGCCTAAAAAATCCGGCCCGACCCGACACAGGCCCGCGGGCATTAAAGCCGAACTCGGACCGAACCCGACCAATTAACTTGATTTGCAGGACCGAGCCCGAAGCAAACCCGAAATTTCAATTTAACCCATAGGATTTTTGGCAGAAAAAAATCGCCAGATTTCTTTAAGGTAAAATAATCTATATATTTTTATGATCATGAAAGTTATGGTCTTTCAAACAGAGAGTGGTCGCTGCAGCCGCGCGCGTATAAGCTGCTGTTGTGGCATAGAGTTCCGCTGGAAGCTCTGAGCAAAAGTTCCTCCCTCCATGACAAATGCATTTGATCAATGAAATAACGCTGGAACACAGAATAAGAGGCCAGACAGAGAGAGTGACAGAGAGATCTGGATGATAAGCACTCGCTTCATTACGCGGGAAATGCTGCAGCCGCGGCGGTGCGCGTTTGCCTTTTCAGTTTCCCTGTCTGAAGTTTATCCTTGACTTCCTGCTGCTCCATATCGGGGATCCCTAAACAAAATAGATGCAGACTTGGGGAGGGAAGATTACGTTCACGACACGCTGCGGGTGGCCGGCGCCCCCCCTCGTTCTGCCAGTTGCTGGACCACAGTGTATGTCAATCAACGGTGGGCTGGTGACTGGTGGGAGGGGGCGGGGTCTACCTGTGTGTGTGTGTGGGTGTGTGTGCTAAGGGAACGTTCTCCCTCTGAGTAAGAAGAAGCTGGCTGTGCCTTTCGGTTCGTGCGGTAACCGTTCTGACAGACAGGATTAATAAAGAGCTGTTTGACAACCGCCGCCTAAGGAGCTTCTTTGCAGACATTACAATATATTTATTAAAAAAGTCAGCGAGAGAGAAGCCCGGCCCGACCCGACCCGAACGTAATGACTGTCATTTAGAACCCGACCCGACCCGAAATTCGAGTCGGGTCGGGTTCTGACTCGGGCTCGGGCCTAAGATCTTACCTCTAGCGCCTGCAGACTTTCATTCAGCTCGTTTAGGTGTCTCCTCACAGTCACATCCACCAAAAAGTGCAGCTTTTCCAGCCACTCAGCATCTTCCAATTGCGGGTAGTTCAGGTCTTTGCTTTTCAGGAATGTTTTCACGTGTTCTAAACAGACGACAAAGTGACGCAAAACGTCAATCCTGGACAGCCATCAGACTGTGTTGTGTAGCAGGAGATCAGAATATTCGCTTTCAACTTCATCAAGCAATGCGGTCCACTAAACGTAAAAAAAAAAAAAAAAAAAAAAAAAAAAAAAGCCCTGCTGGTAGAAACGTGTGTCGTAAACTATGACGCTAATGCTGAAGTTTAATATTGTAATGACCCAGCCGGACCGTCACCTAAGCGAGGTAGCAGCAGCCAAACTGCTCATCCAAAGGCTTCTTTTGAGAGCTGCCCGTGCCTCACACACCACACAACCTCCGACAGTCTCATGACTGACAGCAAGAGCGGCAAAATATCCTTTTGAACAACAAGTCTGTTTATTCCAGCACACAAGCAGCCCAAACAGCATGGACCTCACATCAGTTCACAAAACTCTACTCAAGGTTTTACTCCAGAACTCCCCACTTCCCATGAGCCTTAGGGGCTGAAGGGGCCTTAGGGGCTAACCCCCAGGTCGCTACAATATTGTAGTGGCTGGCATGTGCATTTTAGGTCTGCCAGCAGCAGGGGATTGTGGGAGTCAGTCCCCTGATCTGATTAGGGCTCAGCATGAGCGTTTCTGTTTCCCCACGTTTCTTTTTAAATGGCAGTTTTGTTGTTCCACCTTAGTTTATTCTTCCTGTTATGTTTGTTTCTTTTTGTTGTACCATAAGTGTGGAAGGGGGGGAGGTTGATGACTCCTGTGCAATGTTCAGTGTGTTGCATGTTCAATGGAAATCGGGCTTGTAATGTCAGAAAGTAGAGTATGCATTTAGCTTCCCTTCCTGCCTCCTCCTCTTTGAGACTGTGCAGAATCGTGCGATGTCAGGGACGCGAACTAATCTCCAGCGCAGTCAGTTGATTGACAGCTCAACTTATAGTTAGCCTGGCTCCCGGCTTCCCGCTGTAAGTGATGTACCTGCTGGGCGCTACAAGTTTATTTTACATACTCTTACAGCATTGGAAAATGTCAAGAATATTTGTGTCTTGTTTTTCCTCCTACAGAAACCATATTAAAACAAAAAATATATTTCTCTCTCCCATCTTTTTACATTTTCAAACATTTTTGAAAATGCTCCAGGGAGCCACTAGGGCAGCGCTAAAGAGCCGCATGCGGCTCCGGAGCCGCGGGTCACCGACCCCCGCTCTAGGGGAACTGCAAGGCACACCTGCGCTCCATTTAAGATGTGCCTGCTCCTCTACGGACCTCCAAGTGCTCAGACAACCCAAAAACCTGAAGCACCAGTACGGGTCAACCCCCGTAGGGGTGCATGTGACTAAGAGACAAAGTAAAGCAGAGAAAATGCTTGGATTTCAGTGGTTTAGTCACACAATTAGAATGACTCCTGCATGAGGTATGCCCCCTAAGGGAAGCTGCCAGGAGGAAAAGAAAAATCACACAATCTTATTTGGATGAGCTGAGATTCTTCTCTTGACTTCTGACTCATTAGCATAAATGATTTGCAATTTGGAAAAAAAAAAAAGAAAACGGTTCATTTTGGCATCGCAGAACTCCCCAGCAAAGCTTAGAGGATTAAAACCAACTTTCCTGGACTGGTTCCCAATTTTCAACATTCTCACCTGCAGGCGGAGGCTCACTGCTTCTTCCCATTGGCACAGGAGGCTACATGTTTAGAGAGAAAGCTGCTTTGTAAGAATCTGGGCTTCTGCTAACAGCCTGGATTACAACAGCAGAGAAATCGCTGTGCCTCTGACCTTGCTTGTTGTTTACCCCTGCAGACTTCATGGCACTGTCCAGTGACTGGAAAGATCTCAGCGAGCAGCACTGCAGTAACCTCTTGAGGACATGATCGTCCTGCAGAGCTGCAGCGCTGCTCTGTCCCTGCCTGAAATACACAACGCTTGTTCATGCCTTCGCTGCTCAACTATGCAGAAAATTAACTCCACTGGCACGAACACACAAGCCCGTCGACACAGTCATCATCCTGATCTGCATCTCTCTGTGTGCATGTTTAAGATGACGCACCCTGCACGCTCTGCAACATCCATCTGCCCTCCACCCCCCCACAGCAGCAGCGCTTATGTGCAGGGCGCCGCTCACTCCAGCCTTTATGCTCAGTTAAAAACTCCTGTTCTCTGCATCCTTTTCATCATCAACTAAACAGCCACATGTTCACCTTAAGGAGGCGTTTATTTTTGCATAATTAATAGAAAAGAGTTTGCCAAGATAAAGTTAAATCAAATCCAACTCAAACAAGGCGATTTTATTGCACTCCTCATTAGCTGGAAGCACATAAACCCCCTTCAACCCTGCAGTGTGTCATAAAACACAGAAAGGAAATGAAAGCATTTAACATCTCAGGTACAATGAAGGACAGTTACTGAAGAGAACCAAAAACCCACCAGGGGATGAGAAGGCAGCTGATTTTCTATCAGAAACCTCCTGGTCAGCGATGTGTGATAAATGCAACGCACATGCAGAAGGCATTTCAGTTTTTGATCTGCTTTCACTCGACCCCCCCCCCCCCCAAAAAAAAAAAATCAGATCTTTAGCCTTTTTAATAAATTTGCTGGAGAATCTGAAGCTGCGTCAAAGAGAACATGAAAAATGTGCAGCACAGGAGAGGCTGTCCCCTCACATCAACATCAGTGGAAGTGGGATGATCTGCACACGCTCAGTGTTGGAACCACGTTCATAAGTACTTTTATGCTCTCGAGTGAAATGAACCAAAGTGGCCATGAGGACAGTTCTGTGACCACAGACTACAATCGCCGTTTCCACGGTTTTCAAAGATCTTAGTGAAGAAGAAGAGAAGAAGGATGGGTTTGAGGGAAAAGCAGCAGAGCTTTTGGCAATTATGGAGCTGTGAAGAAACCCACAGATAGGATAAACAACCCTCTGTGTTTTATTGATTCAAAGAGAGGATTTGATATGGTTGACTGCTGACTGTTCCGTCGGTCAATACGGGCGGCCGTGGAGCACAGATAAGGCGGTAGACATCTGATCAGAATATTGCAGGTTCCATTCCCACATTGTCCGCCCATGTGTCAGAGTGTCCTTGGGGCGAGAGACTGAACCCCACCTTGCCTTTGGTGGGAGGTTGGCGCCAGCGTTCGGCAGCGGAGTGTGTGCATGTTGGGACTGTGACTGTGAAGCGCTATATAAGTATATGCCATTTCCCATTTATGTCTGATCAGTTGAGGAAATGAGGAAAAAAAAGAGTTTGTTTCCAGGAGCAAAAGATAAAAGTGTGACCTTTAAAAAGCCAGTTGTAAAAGAGTGTGAGGGACAGAATGCAAGTCTGGAGGCTGGAGACAAGCTGGTTTAATATCGCGCGTGCATGCTTTTCCATCTTCTATCTTTTAAATATGTTTGAACCCTTTCTGCTTTATAGGGTTGCTGGATTCTATCTCAGCAACCTCATGAATGCTGGTTGCACCCTGAGCCACACAATCACACATGCATGCACACCTAGGGGCAATTCAGAGACACCAATGAACCTATGAAGCATGTTTTGGACTGTGGGACCGAAACCAAAGAAAACCCTCACATGCACCAGAGGAACATGCAAACTTCACACAGGAAGGGCCCAGCCGGGATTTGAACCAGGGGCTTCTTACAGTGAAGTGAGAACTCTAACCTCTGCAAAATAAAAACAAATAGGACGAGGTGGGCTGGCACGGGGAGGGACATCTCACGGCTTCTCAAAACAGAAGTTTATCCCGGGTTCTGCATTGTTCTTTTACTCGTCTTACTGGTCTTTCAAGAGGCTGGACATACCTTGCTTGGACTTCACTCCTCAAAATAAAGCTCCACCTTTCAAAGAAAGGAAAAGCTTTTGAAGGAAGGACAGACGGAAAGAAAGAAGGAAGGAAGGAAGGTAACAAGATCTGAGGTGAAGTTTGTGAGGATAAATAAAGTTTCTTCAGTTCAAAGTTACGTTAACGTGTGGGGTTTTCTCAGAGGGTTAGTTTTTAGGATTCAAACCATGTCTATGAATGTATTTGTAAATGTACTGTGTACTTCTGCTGCTGACAGCACTTTGGTTTTTGGAGGAAAAGGAGTTTGACAAATGAGCAGCTGTTAAAAGTTAAGTGAAGGTTCGACATACAAGAGATTGTTATCAAATGCCAAACTTCTGGTTTTAAATGCTAAGAAGACGTGCTGTAGAGTAGCATTTACAAAAAAGGATGAGTGAAATTTCAGTTCAGTTTTCTGTGTTTATGTTCTTGAAATGAATAAAGTTGTGTTTTCTGTGTGTCATGTTCAGTTTTCAGGCTTTTAGTTTCCATCTTTCCATCATCCTCAGCCGTCTCCGTCTGAATACATTATCTTCAGACTATTTCTGTGGCTTTATTTGCTCAGTGGCAGATCCTGCTGTTTGTGTCTCTCTGTCTGTTCAGGTTCTTGCTTTGTCACATTTGGGTCTGAGTTTTGCTTCTGTGAAATCACTTTGAATAAATCTGAATGTTTTTGTCATCACGTCTCCAGGATTTGGGTCCTACTCAACATCATTCATTGCAAAACCAACCACATATCTACACGTAACTCCTTGATAGAAATCTGAAGGATTTTATCATACATTCATTAACCTAAAACATGCTTAAATAACATAAAAGCGATCATAAAAGCCAGCTCTGATTGCTCCACATGTGAGTTGAATTAAACCTCACATTCTGTGTATGCAACTCATGTTTGTTGCAGAGAATTTCCACCAATAAACCATTATTTAAAGCTGTTAAGATTTAAATAATGCTTTATTTCATTTCAAAGATGACATTCAATCTGTTCCAAAAGCAAAAAAGAGTTACCCCCCCAAAAAAAAACATTAAAAGGGATACTACCTTTTTTGTATCAACGATAAAAAGACAAGAGAAAACTGTCTTTAAAATGCCATGTCTCTGTTAAAAAGAGGCAGATTTTCTTTCTGTTATCTTTGACTCTGTTACACTATTGAATAACAGAATCCATCAGTCAATGAAAGCAAACGACAGCAGGCGGGGGGCCTTCTCTCTTCAGCTTCAGCAGGCTAAAGTTTAGTGACAGACTCATTTGCACTTTTCAAAAAGTTTCCCTCCCCAGACAGTCAGGTTAGGTGGGTCTGCAGTGACAGAGAGACGACACAAACACCCACAAAGACCTACAAAATGGGATTTCATTCTGCTGTCAGATGTCACTGGGGGGCCACTTACCCCCCCCACACACACACACAAACAGCAGGCAGAGGCTGGGCTGAAGCGCCGTGGGAGGACAGAAAATGTCCAAACAGATGGGGGCTGGCGGATGAAAACCTGGGGAGAGGCAGCACTGGGTCTGTTGTGGAGCGGACAGCCAGCGGCGCCCGGTCTGCAATGGTTCAAGCAGCATCAAGACTATCTCACCAGGTTCAAGTCAAATATCCCAAAGATTGTATCCATGTGCACAACAGGGGCAGAGCTAGAACATTTTATATGGGGCGACAGGAGGGGGGCAGAAGACTTTGGAAGGGTGGAAAAACACCAAGTAAAGGGCCATCACAAAAGAAAGAATAAAAAAAAGTATTTCTATTATTAATGTTTTTATATTATTACAAAATTGTCATGTTTACAATACCTAAAGAAGCTTGTATTGATGATTTCATAATCTTTGTCAATAATCTTATTAAGATTGACTCAGAGATGGGGGCTCCTTGTCCCCCCCTTCTTCTTTCGCCGCATTCTTTCAGCAGTCCCAACGTTTTCCCCAGCAAACTGCATGCTTGTGTTGTTTTCTTTTTCCTTGAAGGGTCACAGGAGCACAGATCGTTTAGGCTGCTGCTTCAAAGGCCCTATATCATTCAAAATCGACTTTTTGAGCTTTTAAGTGTTTTGTCATGTTAATTCCTCACCAAAAACAATCCCAAAGTGATATTTTGACCCATTCACACATTTCTGAGCATTCCTCTAAAAACCGGCTCTCTGAGCACCAAAACATGCATTTCTCACATTGAGATGTCTTAAAGTGAGGAACAGCCCCTTCCAGGTGGAGTCTGTGCTGCCAGCACCGCCCCCGGGCTAACACACACACCCACTTTCTCTGCAGAGCTGGCGGAGTCTGACAAAAATGCTTTCCTTTTGTTTGCACAATATGTAAATCCATCTTTGCAAAAGTTTAAATGTTTTTTGTTTTCCTGAGCGAGACGCAGACACACTGCTGATGCCGACTCATAGGCTGCCATCATGAAATGGGCGGCACCCACACGAAGCAAAAGGCGGGATCTCAGAGATCGAGTCCCCTTACTTCCTGGTTGGAAAATGGGGCTCGCGATAATAACTTCTATTTCATTCAAAATTATTCTTTGGGGTGCCAAAGGTAATTTATTATCATATACATGGATATAGTTTACTCTGAAATGCTTAAAGACAGCATGACATGGGCCCTTTGAGAGAGTTTCACTTCCATGTGCATGTTATCACTCAAACTGGAGACAAAGAAGAAGACCTGGCAGATCTGTTTGTGGATTGGTGGGGGCCCCAATTTGGATGATGTTCAAGGGCCCCCAGTTTTCTAAACTACACACTGTAAAAGCACAAAATATCACCAAGTATTTTTGTCTGGTTTCTACATTAAACATCTTCTATCCATTCTTTTTAAACTGCTAGATCATTTTCGGGGTCACAGAGTCGCCAGAGCCTATCCTGGCTACTGTTGGGTGAGTGTGGGGTTCACCCTTATAGCTGTTTATTTCTCTGTAGACGTCTATGGGATTTTGGATTCTTGGGACCAGCGGTTACTTCCTGTTCGGAATGCCAGGGGAGAGGGATCGCCCAGTCCAGTTCCTTTATACAGTCAATGGTCCCGTGTTAACATCATATGCTAATTACCCAATCAAGAATGTGCTTTTATTGTGCTCTAGAACGTATATCACATCCCAGTATGACTGTAGCATTAGCACGTACCTACTCTGAAGTTATAAAACTCTTTTTAACAGCACATGCTTATATTAGGACATTATATTTCTAATTACCAGAGCAATATCTAAAGATGAGAGTTTTTATCTAATTTCAAGATTAAGAAATCCTAGCAAACCAATTCTAGTTCCACTGGCAGAGAAAAACATTTATGCAGTGGAGAAATTCACAATTTATTTAATAAAAATGCCCAGATCCATTTTTCAAGTAAATTGGTTTTGAACGTTTTTAAGGAAAACAACACAGTTTAGATTAATCAAAACAGGAGAAATTATACAAGTTAGGAAAATTTAACAAATAACAGAAGCAAAGAGCAAGACGAACTGCCACACACCCAGACCATGCCTAGAATGGAAAACCAAGCCGCCAGCATCTGCATCAATGTACAAATGATGGCAAGAGGCTTTTCTTGTACATGAAACAAAATCCAAACAGCGTTTTTTTTCTAAATAAATACAAAATATAATCAAAAAAGAAATCTCTTTCTGTCTTTATTGTGTACAGACAAAAAATCAAAGTAAAGATCCTGCTCTAGATGTCGTGCACAGCTATGTGCACAGAGTGCACACTGCAGCCTTGTGAAAATGGTCAAACAAGCACAAACATGGTCGTCCTGCGCAGCCGAACAACGTTTCTTACTTTTACATTCAGCAGTCCCACATTTTGGTTTTCCCTGACAATTTGGCACAAAAGACTTAATTTCTGGAGGACATTTAATGAAGCAGACAGTAATGACTGTAGAGGACCAGCTGAAGCACATAATAACTCAGATTGCAGAGGGAGAATGAAGATGGGGGGCAGCTGACATGAAGCCTGTAGGAAACTCTACATGATGTTGAGAATTTCCTTATGAATGCTGCTTATCTTTGGCTTTAATGTGGTGAACGAGATCACGTGAAGGCCGCTTAGATTATTCCAGATGGATGAGAACGCAGATTGTGACTCTTTGCAGGGAATTATTCATTTCCTTTCAGATGTGTGAAAGGTAGGATGAAGCGAAGCAGCCGGGGAGCTAAAGTCATGGATCACGGGTCAGAGACGAGCACTTGCTCTATGGCAGCTCGTTTCATCATATTCCACATTTCATCAGCTGATAAAAATTGAAGAGGACATGTTTGAAGTATTATGAGTCATTAGCGCTTTTTGGAGTCACACTTGTTCAGAATGGGAGAGGATGAAACGATATGGTCTTAGCTCAGTTTGAGCAAATCAAAAGCATTTTAGTCGTTGAATTTTTACATGATTCAGAGAATGACAAAAAAATAACAGAGCTGACACATATAACGCAGTTTAAGGTCACGAGTTCGGTAATAAAACCTGCCTGAACCGGCGCAAAGTCGTCCAACCCTTTCGTCATCATCGGGTTTTATGGTTTTTTGATGTTGAGGTACCTGCTGGATCAATAAAGCGCTTCAACAAAAGCTGTTGGACGAAGTGAAACAGGTGAAGACCTGAAACAGACACTCATCGGGAAAGTCCTCCTCCCAGGGACCTCCTTATCCAGGAGGCTTTAGAGGAGCAGCTCCTCCACCCTGGGGTCATCACAAACACCAGGCTAAAGGGGAACCATCAGCTTCTAAGTTTAAGAAGACGAAAAGCTTCACATGAAGTCGAGCTGAGTTTTTAGCAATGAAAGTATTGGAATAAAAACTGAAGTTTTTACTGATCACTTTGGTTGATTTTATGTTTTTGACTTAACTGAAAAAAATGATTTAAAACTTAATGAGAACAGAGATAAACCTGTTTCTAAACCAGGAAAAAGACTGCTTCTATTAGAAAGTACGGCAGGGAAAGTGGAATCTGGCTGGGATGAGAAGGTGAAACCACATCTTCATGGGGATAGATCATTCTCTCTAGTGGAGAGTGTGCTCTTTTTGATTAAAGGCTATGTCACAACTGTACTTATGGTTGGATACGGGCTGTCTGGAGGTGAAAGATGAGCAAACCTGTACGGGGTACACAGGTGGCCAGCAAAAAACAGCCAGGTTGTAGACCACTCAGTGAGCCCTTAGAGCGGAAAATATTCATGCACATTGTTGTGAGCAACAGGTCTTAGCGATTACATATGCAACACGCAAGGATAAGTAAGGGTAAAGTAGGTGAGACGGAGGCATGTCATACAGATTTTCATGTTTTAATGCTTGTCATGTGACAAGTATGCGCTCCTTGCATGCAGCCGGACAGTTAAAAACGAGGGAATGTGACAATCAGAGCATAGTGTCAGGTCATCCTACAGGCGTCCTACACGCACCTATGCATCATCTTCACACCCTGCGCCTGCAGCATTTGTGCACGGTTAGTAAGTATTCAGTAAATACTAATGACTAGAGTGCGACGTAAGGGCACAGTACCTCAACCTCACCTGTACGTCATAAGTGCATGTTACTTACATTTGCCTTACAAATACTTCACAATGTACGTTATCACACGCACAAAAGTGGTACGTTCCATTTTCATTACATCCCTTGAGGTGGTGATACAACCTTCAATGGAACTAAAGTCACACTTGCTCCCTGTAAAGATGCAGCCGCTCCTCTCTATGACCCTCCACGGACCGGACAACCCAAAAACCTGCAGCACCCATACGTGTCGGGTGCATGTGACTGAGGGTTAAAGCATTTGTAGCTACATAGTTAGGCAGCAGCGTGAAGGGGTCTTGCCCAAAGACTCGCACTGGATGAGGCTCATCACCCCCCCTGGGAAATGAACCCTGATTTTCCATGTGCCTGTCCTGCATGCAGCCAAATGAGCCATCCAGCCGCTACTCTTCCCATCACGTTTTACTCATAAATCCTGAAATTCATTATATGATTTCTTACATATGCTTATTTTACAGTCTGTCTCTCACAGTTGAAGTGTATCAATGATAACAGACCTCTCTTATCATCTTAAGTGGGGCAACTTCCAGAATCTGTGACTGATAAATAAATTCTTGTTTGTCCTGACGTAATACTCACTGCTGAATGCATACTTGTCTGACAGCAGCTGAGCCGTCTATGCTGTTTACCAAAACACCTGAGGTCCTGTTCTCTCACCATATCAGGGTTTTGACGCCTCCAGGGCCTCAGAAGAGCCAGAGATAATGTTTCAGTTTGATCTGGTTTTCCAGAGACTCCAGGCATTTTTGAAGCTTTAGAATGCTTGCATGCTTTGCAGCAGCAGACTCCACTGCACTTGAGGAAATCAGTCATAAATCAGTCATATAGATGATTCCAGCAGCTTCGGATGGGAGGAATGAAAACAAGAGCTCATGCTGACAAAGATGCAGGTGTCCCACCTGTTCTTCTGGCTGCAGAAGGCTTGTTCTCTAACAGACCAACAGTCAAAGTTCTACCTGAAGAAAGCAATAACTCTTGCAGAAATATAATTTGCAAAGAACAGAATGTGAAACAAAAGGAATCCATGACTTTAAGCAACAGGAGTGCAGAACCTCCTTAAGAAAGAACATGTTTCTTTATCATTAAAAGGGTTCAGTGATCACAGAGGCTTTTGAAACATGAGTCCAGAGATGTGAGTCAGCAGGAAGCATGACATCCAGAGTGACTTACCCCTGGGGGGTTCAGATGAACAAACTACACCGCCTAAATAACTCTTTCAGGTAATTAAGGCAGCTATGAACGGGCGCTCTGACATTAATACACACACCTCTACAAATGCGCTGCAGCAAAAAACACAACCCAAAGAAGTCGAGTCACATCGAACTCAACCAGGTCCACACGAAGACCCAGAACGGCCATGACATCAGGTTAGAGGGAGTGAAGGGAGTCTTGCCTCTGTAGTGTTGCGTTGACACAAAAAATTAGAAAGTTCATCTGAATGTTTACATCGCCTCCTTTACCACTGCCTGTGTCTGACATCCGTCTCTCCGGAACCCAAGCTTTACGCAGGAGTTTTATTTTTTCAGTCAATTGATGTGTCAAGTCGCTGTAAAAAGCCAGAGAAACAGTTCCAGGTTTCAAAATAAGTCCTTTAGACTTACAAAAAGTCATAAAATGGTATTTTATTTTTGAGGTGACACAATAATGGACATTAACACTGCGAATATTAAATTACATTTTTGAATTACAAAAAGATTACATCATTTATAACCCAAATCATGCTTTTGGAGAGACTAAGAGAGGACAGAGAGGGCATGGGGCCTGCTTGACAGAGTTTTCCATGATCGAAGAGAGTGGGACAAACTAGATAAGGGGGTGGCAGGACAAACCTCTCCTTTAGGAGCCAGGGGGGAGGAGGGACTGACCAAAGCCACAACGGAGACAATGTAAACTAATTGACGGTTGTGAAACGGTCTCCACTCGCAACGTAATGGAGATGCACTGCAGACGGACCAGTGGAAACTCAGCCTCCGTTTCTGAGCTGAAGTGCAGAAACAGGATAAAGTCCCATGTAGCCCACATTTAATGTGCTCTGTCCTTTTATTTAGTTATTTATGGCAGCCCACACGAGTTTGGGAAGTCTCACAATGTCCAGATTCTATTTTTGTTTATGAACACCTGACAACAATCAAGGCGTGAGGTTAACCATAAACGTTAACAGGCCGGATTTTTTTTCCACCAGGGGAATTTTTCACCCTTCTCTATATTGACGGTCAGTTAAGTGGAGCCTGACCACCTCTTCCTACCAATGCATTAAGACATTTCACAAAACATTACATTAGCCTGGACTTTCTCCTCCATCCGTCAATGGAAGCAACATACATCAGAGCTTATAATATAGTCATTCTTTCTATAAGTTATACAGACACCCAAAGAGGATGAAATTTAAACAACAAGTGGGACAGATGCTATTTGTGAATATTGTTCCTGTTCACTGTAAATACCGTCTTTGCAAAGCTAAGTGAGTTCTGGTGTGATATCAAACTTCCACTTGTCTTCCCTGAGCCAAACCTGCCACACCCACTTTATCTCTACATCATGCCGTACATCTGTAGTGCTACACATAGGTGATGCCATGTCTGCAGGATTCATCCAGGAGCTGACAGACGGAGGAAGATTTAACAGCTGTCTGTTTCTGAAAGTATCACTCGAAGGAATCAAACCGGAGTTGAGGAGAACTCTAAATGTCACAAAGCGCTGCTTTGTGACATTTAGATTAAGATTCTGGACGGCCGTCAGTTTCTATCATGACAAAATGTGTCATAAATGACGGGCAGCTTAAATAGGGAGAGCCCCTTCATAGTAGCTTCCTTTTGCCCTCACTAATGAGGTGACCACATTCAAATGCTCTCATACAATACAACACAACTGGGTATCATCATCATTAAAAAGCAGTATCATGTGCATTTTGCACATTTTTCTGAAGATGCGGCTCTTTAGTGATGCTACAGTCCCAACAACTGCCATCGGGCGATAGGGAGGCAACGGCAGAATCTTCAGGATTAGCTGCCGCCACCCAATTGAAAAAACAAAGAGCGTTGGCGTGGTCATGAATGTAGACAGCGTCAGTCAGGTGAGGATGACTTCAGGGCGATGGCAGCCGGCCCGCAGCAGCTCTGATTGGACGATGTGTAAATGTCTCCGGACGGCGGCCGTCCACATCAAGTGCCAGGGGTATAAAAAGCAGCACACATTATAATTTTTGGACAATATGCTTCCCAAGAAACCTAGCAAGGGCAAAGCCCCAACGCCCAAAACGAAGGTGCAAGCAGTCCAACCAAAACAGTATTAAAATGTAGGACCCACAGAAGCCAGGACCGCCAAATTGACGTCTCATCTCCAAGCCCCTGACTCTTGACAACAGCCCTCGGTGAGAGCCCGCGCTGCTACCTTATGATTTCTAACAGTCGCTTGGTGGCAGGGGGCGGCAGCATGGGGGCAGGGGAATGGCTGGAGGGTGGCAGTCTGAAGTCAGCTGATCATGAGATGATTTTGGAGACCCTGCTATCTGTCACTTATCACTCTGCTGCCTTCCTGCCATCTGCCTGTCACTGGACTGCCACTGCACGACCTCAAAATGTGCCTGAGCGGCCACTGACCGATGTCAAGAAATGGTCCGGTGCCATGTGGCGTGTAAAAATGGGACTGCCACCTCCCAGGTACAAATTCAGCCACGCGGTCACCTGCCCAATTTGTGTGGGGTCAAATTGGGATCAGCTTAAAATAAATGAAAAACCAAATTGTACATTTGAAAAAAAGGTTTGCAAACCAAATAGATCTATTTCCATCACTTAATGATAGATTCTCATTGTTTGGCTGTCC
The DNA here is from genome assembly GCA_023969325.1 of Oryzias curvinotus. Taxonomy (NCBI): domain Eukaryota; kingdom Metazoa; phylum Chordata; class Actinopteri; order Beloniformes; family Adrianichthyidae; genus Oryzias; species Oryzias curvinotus. The sequence goes on along the minus strand of CM043709.1, from coordinate 26,876,526 downwards.
CTGTTTTAATCTCTTGTGGGCCCAGATGTTGTTTTAAAATCGCGTTAAAGGTTATAAATAAATCTTTATTTATACAGGACTATCTCTTGAGACTTGAGGCCTCACTTACAAGAACCTGTTTTACCCAAAATAACAACAGCATTAATAAAAACTTACAATCAATGAAAAAAGAAAGAATTAATGCAAAATAGATTTTTTTTTTAGTATCATCAACATTGTCTAAGCAGTCATTGAAAACAAGCCAGATAGTCTACGTTTGATACTACCTGAGTGTTTGCAAACTGGACCCTTTCAGATCCAGATGAAGAAACCCCCAAAGGAAAATGCTTATAAAAAACTTAATGAATAAAAATATTTAAAAAAAAACTTTGTCCTGTCAGTGTGTAAACATAAAAGGCTGTAGTGGATCAGAAGCGGATTGACCACAAAGCATCAAACACATAAACCTGACGTCAACAAGAAGAAAAAAAACATTTTTTAAATACGACATAGAAAATCTGATTTTAGAAATGTAAGATTCTTTTTTCAAACATCTTTATCAACACCAGACAGACTTCAACAAATCTTTCATTTTATATATAAACAAACCAGCTAAAATCTTAAGGAAGTTCCTGATATCCCATTGAAAATGACTGTCTTCTAATCTTTTTTCTAGACTTTAATCACTGCAGGGAAAAAATCTGCAGCCTGCAGCTCTGAGATATTAGCTGAGTGAATATGAATAATTGGTTTTAAGTTGTGGAGGTAACAGACCGCGCACTTCCTCTAAACATTTAAAAGGACTGATTTAATGAACTTTAGAGAGAGACCGCTCTCTTTCATGATCAACCAGTTACCATGGATACTTAGTCTATATTCACTTTTCCATATGCTGAATTATAAACTAAACTTAGGATTCAGTTCTTCAGATCAAAACTACAGGTTCATCTAAAGATGTTTCTCTGTTCACCAGAGTATCTTTGTTAGTTCCGACTCCTGATGGAGTTTCTGAATCCCTGGGTTGTTGTTAACACAAAGAAACACAACAATGTTGTGATGTGCATACAATAAGATCTATAAAAAGAGATGACGCTCGTTCAGTTACAGCCTAAAGCCACATGAAGTTAGGGGTCGTGTGACCCTCCGGGTAGCTACCACGCCTCATGATTACATGTTTAAACGCTTGGTTTCTGCTGGTGGCTTGTGTGAACGGTTGCTGGACCCGGGTAGACTGCACAGAAGACAAATACCACCGTCTGTTCAGTCTCTCATCTCACATGTAGGTGGAAAACATTTACAAAGCGAAGCTTTACTAACCCACTGAAATGATGGTTTAGCTGGTGATCCGAACCGCTGACAGATAAACAGATCAGGGTTTTAGGAAGTCTTTAGTCAAGTTAATGTGTTCTGGACACAGTTTGTAGCAGGTCTTCTGCCCACTACTGGCCTTTTATCAAGTCCATGTCAAGTTCTCACCATGGGTGTGGTACTAAACAAGCCTCTGCCTGTGGCCCTACTACTTCAATACATCAGGTGTGAAAGTGCAACCTGGTTAGGCACCCAATCTCCTCCAATTTACTTTAATAACCAATAGCTCTGTTACCACCTGTTTGATAAACAGGGAGAAGAGAGCAATGTAATCATTGTTGAAGTGCAAAGTCAAGCTGCAATGAGCTTCTGCCGTTTGACTCCTTCAGTCGTGCGTGTTTGAAGGAAACGCAGTTGGAACAGAAGTGGCGGCTCATCCCAGCATCACAGTGGTGAGATTGTCTAAAATGTTTCCGACCCAATTTCTGCAACGTTTATCTAGAATGTGTCTCAAGCACTCCAAAGATGCTGGTTTCAGTCATTTCTTTATGTGTGACCTTCACACCACGTTGCATGGTGAGTTTATGGGATTTTTGCCTCTAGCAATTGAATCAATTCAGCTGCAACAAGCTCCACAGAGTCTCAGTTTGAAGTTTTTCTTGACCCTCAAAACAAAAGCAGTAGCACACTGAGCAGTTCCTGTTACAGAAAGCAAACTGTTGTTCTCATCTCCTGTTGCCTCAGGATGACAGAATCGTTTTTCCAATGTAATCTGTAATCTGCCATTTCAATATTTTATTATAATAATACAGTAAGGTCAGGTTGGCCTTGTTGGAATGATCAATATAAGAATATGTTTAGGATGAAGTGGATTATAAACTCCTGATTAATTTTGCTTGGTTTGATGTGTCTTGCTTTTTGGTGACGATTACAACTTGTGAACTTGTTTCATCAATAATCCGGACTGGATTGAATCTATGCCCCTGAAGCATCACTGACACACTCCTACACATCACGACACACCTCTGACACGCCTCTGACGTGTCAATGACACGTTAATGAAGCACCACTGACACGCCCCTGATATGTCACCGATGCGCCTGACAAGCAAAGATTTATTATGTATATAATTAAAAATGTTTTGACATGTGTCCTAAAGAAATTGTTAACCAATGTCATCAGGACCAATGATCCTGAGCGGCACCCTGGGAGAAGATAGAAGCCCCACCCTCCCACCCCATCCCAAATGTTTTATCTTGTTTAACGTCAGCCTCACAGATGAAGGTTTAATGATAAACAAAGGAGGAGCCAAACAGGTCAATGGGCCTGATACATGACAAGATTCAGATAAGGTATGAAGACATATGCACCGGAATGAACAGGCACCCCCCACCCCTCCCACCCAAACAATGCTGCATCCCCCCCGGGAGGTGGAGGTGGGGGTGGGTGTCTAGAGATATGTTAGTGTGTGCTTGTCTGTGTCTACCGCTAACCCCCCTCACAGAAGATTTTATGGTCCACACAGCCTAATCCATTTCACATAGCGTGTGTGAGTGTGTGTGTGTGTGTGTGGGGGGGGGGGGCATATTGGCTCAACAGAGCAGGGATGTTCTGGCCCGGCACAGATATTGACTTCATCGATAAATGTGGCCTCAGAGCTTGGCCCACTTCTCCTGGGTGCATTTAGAGTAACTCTTCACAGATGAGGGGGCAAGCTGATATCAAAGCCCTCCCCTCCGAAAGAGAGTAAAAGCAACAATGCTAAACAAAGCCAGTAATAATGTCACAGCTGACACCATCAGCCCCCACTGAGGTTATTTACCAAGATGAAGCAAAAAATAAAACAAAAGGAAATGACAAATAAGCACCACCTTCCTCTGAGTCCCACTCACTTTCTGCCACTGTACTCCTCCATCCACAGCAGCATTTTATTCCCAAAAGCAGAGAGCGTATCACTGCAGCAGCACCTTCTGACTGATGAAACTCTGGTTTTAGACAGAATCTGCTATTATTCAGGCAGAGACGGAGGAGTGGTGCAGTTCAGCTACTGCTTCCATCTGCACAGCAAAGAAGGACTCCCATGGAAGTTAAAAAGCAAGATGAACAGATACGCAACTTTATCACACTCAGGCATTAGTCAGAACTGCTCTTATGGGTGGATACGGGCTGTCTGTGGGTGAAAAATGGGCAAACCGGTATGGGGCATGCAAGTAGCCCACAGGAAATACAAGTTGTATCGCGTGCGGTGAGTTTGTAGAGCCAAAATGTTCAAACCCACTTTTCTAGGGGCATGCTGCAGGCGACAGACCACTTCAACAACAAGTCAGGGTAAATAAGGGTGAAGTCGTTGAGACATAGGTATGTTGTCCATTTTTTTCCATGTTTATAACCCATGAATCCTGCGCACTGCTTAGGGAGCACATTAGGCCTGCTGATGTCAGAAGTGTGTGCTCTATGCGTGCAGCCAGACTGTTACTATTTAGGAAATTAAACAATCAGTGTAGCAGCTTCCTCTTGCATATCACATGCACATCCAGTGCGCGGTCAGTAAGCAGCCAGTACTTGCACCGCACTAACGACTAGAGTGAGGAGTAAGGACACCCTGTTCGACACCGCACCCTAATCATCATAAGGTCCCTTGAGGTGGCCGTACGAGCCTCAAGGGAACCGAAAAGAACACCCGAGCACGTCGCTACGTCCTTCTCCCTACAACCCAGATAACCCAAAAACTAGATGCACCCGTACAGGTATATTTCCCATAAGGGGGCATGTGACTATGACTCCAGTGATAACCTCAAAGTAACTATTCTGCCTCTACTTAATGTACCGCTTATGATCAGTGGGGAGGGGGTTTCAAGTTTATGCTGTGTCAGAAAGGCACTGCAACAAAAGAGTAAATGAGTTTTTGTTGGTGCAAATGCAAAAATGCTGAGTAAACAAGAGATATTGTGTTTACAGCCATTGTTTGACATTATCTTCTGCTTGGACATCATCTACATACTCTACGTTCAGCTATAAAACTACCCATTCTGCACTATATTACACATTCCTACTGCTTTTAACAACAGTCCTGCATGATGTTTTTCATGTCTGCCACACTTTGACAATAGGGAAACATCTTGTTATATCACCAGAATCCATTTAGAATAAATCAGTAATCTGTCTAATGAGATTTGATCTCATTTCTTAGTTTGTTGATGACGATTCGCATTCATCCAGGTGACTGAGGAAGTTACTTGGACAGTGGCAAAACCTTTCAAGAAGAGAAGACGTCAAGTCCAGATGTTATGTCTGAACTTCAGGACCTTTTTTAGACTCTCAGATACATCTCGACTGTGAAAAAGAAGAGCAAGGCAGCATGTGAGGGTGGGAGAGGAGGGTGTAAAGAAGTAAAAGAGACCTCCTACTTTCCCAAAGTCACTTTGGGAATGCAGATAAATGTGTCCCTCTCTTCATCTGCTTTAGTTTGCTCTGAATGACAGAGCTCCCACGAGAGACCAAAGACTAAAAAGGGCCAAAATGCATGGAAAAATGATGCAGTTCCCACAGCTGCTCACTGGGGGTGCTGTCGTCTTAAACAAGCTTTGATCGAGACAGAAAAAACAGGAAGAAGAAAAGCAGATAGTCCTGCTAGCTCCTTGACTGTAATATATGACGGCAGTTCCTCACGACACCATGTTTACCCAGCAGACAGTTTTTAACTTTTTTCCGGATTTCTCCATCTGCAAATTCAGGACACAGGCTGCTTTTTTCCCTCCTCCATAAACACAGAGATTATGTCATTTTATCCCTTTGGTATTCTTCCTTTCCTTTTTCTGTGGAAAGCCCACATACTGTCTCTTATACTGAAGTAAACCACATCAGAGTTCATCTGCAAATGAAAAGAAATCCCCAGTCTCAAGAGAACCATAGTCCTCTGGGCCTGTACAGACCAGAGTTCAGGACTTTGACCCTTAATGCCAACAAAAACAATCCTCTGATTACAGTATAACCAGACATTTAGAGTATCTACAGTTCAGGGGAAATAAACAGGCTTCTTAATTAAGTGTTGAGATGTTTTTGGTCCAGAATAACATCCATCCATTTTCAGTACTCACCAAGAGCGCTAACCGCTACAACACCATGAGGCCTGTCCAGATGACCAAAAAAACGTAATTTAATTGATGTTTCTTTCTGAAAAAAAAATATCTCCTACATCTTCATAAAAACATTACAGAGCAATGTTTCTATCTGACAGTTGTCCAGTTTTTTTTATATCATTCACGTTAAAAAACAAAAAATGTGAAAATATTTATCATCAGCATCCAGTGTTGTCTGATGTGTAGCTGCTTGTTAAGGATGGTCTTTATCCAGCCTTAGGCAAATGTCTGACTATTGGGAAGAAAAGCATCAACTGTATTGTAGAAATGATAAACATTATGCCATCCGGTAAAAGCCATCAAGCAAAAAGTGCTCTGAATTATTGATTTAAAATACTTCAATGAATGTTTTATAAAGTGGAGTACACACTTAATGAGACGGTTAGGGCTCTTTTGTTTATGGAAGCCAACTTGCCCAATCAAAAGCTGTCACAAATGATTATGCAGATCAAATTCTGCAGGGCGAGGTCAGAGATTTGGATTCAGATTTCCAAGAAGAGACTTTTTTCTGGGAGTTCTCCATTTCATCAGGTCGAAGCACGCACTGAATGCATGTGCTTGTTGCATGAAAAGGGGGGGGGGGGGGGGTTTAAAGCCTGTTAATCCCACCTCCCCATATGGCCCACACTGAAATAGTGGAAGCCTAATAAATGGAGGAAGTAAAAACATATTTTTTTTCACCAGATTATCTAATTCTGATTTATGACTCTTGACAGAAGAGTTACATCCCATAATGAAAAATGCTCATCTTCAGCTGGTGACAACATTGCACAAAATACATTCAAATCTGTCCCAGACAAAGCTGCATGCAGCCACTTTTTCAAGACTTAAGCTGATTTGCTGCTGACTGGCCCAATGTCCTGCGCATATGTGTCTCATATGTGTCCATCTCATCCCTACAAGGACGCAGTTCAGTGTTTGCCTGAATGTTTCGCTGATGCTACTGGGGGAGGGGGGCATGTCAGGATGTTGGCTGGGAGACAAACTCTGAATTAAAGGTGAAGATTGGAATTAGTGCAGGGCAGCATCAGGGGTCCTGCGTTTAGTTAAAAAGGATTAAGAGCAGGGTGACGCTCAAGGACTTGAGGCCCCAATCAGCAAGAAAATCCTAAAGCATGCAGCTAAATGTGAGTGCATAAAGTAGAGGCAGACCACAGGAGGGAACATAAACCAATCCCACCAAAGGACAGGCAATTTTTTTTAAATGTGTTCTGTAGCAACTGAGCAAACAGATGAGCGCTGAAGGCCTTTTGTGTTGGACAGGTTTTACTATTACAAAAAGCGGTTATGAATCTTCAGATAGCCAGGGTGTAAATAAATAAATTAATAAATTAATAAAAAATTATAATTAAAGAAAAGGAAAATAAATAAATAAAAAGATAAAGGTAAAGTAATTAAATAAAGTAAAAATAAATAAATTAAGCTCTCTGCCAAGAGAAACCCAAAAATAAGTCCAATAAATTAACCCCTTTACCCCTCTGCTGTGGATGCATCATTGACCCCGGGGTCCAGGCCAAGCACCAAGGAACCGGCAACGGGCAAAAATCAGGCCGAGGGCCGCCGGCCCCCAGGCCCCAGAATCCCAAGCCCCCCCAAATCCACACCCCAGCGGCCAGCCACCCAGCACGGCCCCTGGCCGCCGTTCCCAGCTGGCAGCTACCGTTCGCCCTGCGCCCAAAAGGCACCGACCCATGAACCCCCGTCTGACCAAGAGCTGACTGTCAAGGATCGGGGGGGAGGTCAGGGTTCTCAGGAGGGGTAGGGCGGGGGGTTTTGGATACAGATCCTGGTTAGGGTAGGGGGGAGGGCTGGGTTGCCTAACTGTCACCAGCTGGCCTTTGAGCAGTGGGAGTGTAGGAAGTCCTCAGAGGTCTGGTTAAATTAGTAGAGATCTTTATTTTCTCAACACATTCACAAACAAAAGAGGCCCTCGCCACTAAAATTACAGGTGGTTTAAATACTAATCAAACATACCATCTCCTCCTTCCTGGAGGGAGGTTTACTTTTCCTAGAATCTACAATTCATATTAAAAAAGCTAAATTCTTTATTTTAAACTCCTTAAATAAATTCTAAAATCCAATTCATCTTTATTACTCTAATTTAAAACATCAAGTAGAAACATTAAAACAACACATATCTCCCAAATACCATGACTTCCCCCTTTAGGCCTCTTAATAGATTCTCCCAGAACCTTAAATATAGCTCTGTTCCTAGGGGAAGGGTTTTGCTGGAGCACACTGGGGAAGACAAACACAGGTGAGTACATTTTGCAGTCACATCTTCACCTAATTATAATGAAACTAACATTCCTTTCTTCCAGGTAGCTGCCAATTCATCTACACACCACAAAGGAAAAATAAAATCATGCAAACCCCAATAAACCCTTATTCAAACCTATAAAATGTGACAATTATTTCTGTTTCAAATGTTACTTTTTAAAATGTTGTGTGCCCCCGTACCATACCTATAACTTTGCTAAAGTAACGAAGGAGATCTTTGTTACACTAACCCTGACCATGACATCAGGACAGGCAAATTTTAGGAAAATAAAAGAATGAAGTTGGTGTATATCTGAAGAAATCCTTGCGTTATCAAGCAGCAGTCAGTTTCATTTGTTTCTAATCCAGTTTAATTAATGGAAGTCCTTCAACGTTTCATCACAGCAGGCGCTGCAGAGAAACATTCAGCTCCACGCTGAGGCTGTCACTTTCAACAACTCCTGAGTTTCCTCTGCTTCCGTCAGAGACACACTTAACGTGCACTTATCAACCACATGCACATTCCTGCTGTCCCTTTAAGACACATTTCACCAACAAGAGACGCAGTGGCTCACTAAAAGGAAAAATCATGTTTTTGGTGTTTTTTACATGTTCTCGTGCGTTTTTTCTAACGGAGAGGGAAACATATAGAGAAATTAAGTTTACAATGACATTTCTGAGTATTTCTGTAGTCCAATTGTTGTGAATCAGGAGCAAAGGAAAGAATACTGTTTAAAAAATAAAATGGGGGGGGGGGGGGGCAGTGTCACTCCACACCAGCAATCCCACAACTCAGAGGTGTATTTCTAATGACTCTTCTATGCTATTCAAAGGTTTCTTGTTTAAGACTAAAAACTGCATGCGATAATCATACTTAAAAGACGACTTGGAACACTTTGAAAATATATTTTAAAAAAGACTGCAGTGGGACACACTCACAAAAACAAAAATTGTGTTTAAAAATGTTAAAAATGGAATGAACATAACATGCCTGTAACACACAGACAGCAGGAAGACATGTTTTCTTCATTTTTTTCATGATTTCTCCGCTGTAGCTGTGTCAAACATGGAATAAAAAAACAACTTAAACCTGTTTAGTTCTGACTCCAAGTTCTACAGCTGTCTGCTTGTCTGCAGATCTTATAGCGCTGCTTATGAACCACATGCAGGTCTGATGGGTTCCCACACTAAACCAGACACAGCTTCAGACAGACAGACAGGCAGGCAGGCAGGCAGACAGACAGACAGACAGACAGACAGACAGGCAGGCAGGCAGGCAGACTGGGACAAGACAGGCAGACAGGCAGGCAGGCAGGCAGACAGACAGAAAGACAGGCAGGCAGACTGGGACAAGACAGGCAGGCAGACAGACAGACAGACAGACAGACAGACAGGCAGGCAGGCAGGCAGGCAGGCAGGCAGACTGGGACAAGACAGGCAGACAGGCAGACAGGCAGGCAGGCAGGCAGGCAGGCAGGCAGGCAGGCAGACAGACAGAAAGACAGGCAGACCGGGACAAGACAGGCAGGCAGGCAGACAGGTAGACAAAGTACTTTATTAATCCAGAGGGAACTTGCATGTCCATCCATAGCTCCAAAACACAATAAATTAAATACGAGGATCATAAAAGGATATAAAAAAATATTAAAATTAGTTAATAGTCATAAAAACATAAACACAATGTCAATCGAAATCACTAAAAACAGGATAAAAGATTAAAAGTATAAAAATAATAAAGTATCATACTGTTTAGTGACTCCCCTTCATGCCCCCCCTCCCTTCCCAGCTGTGTTGAATAGCCTCATTGCACTCGGTGTGAAGGACTTCTTGAGCCTTTCAGCAGAGCATGTCAGAGAGCAAAGGCGGTCGCTGAGGGGGTCATTGGTGTTCTTCCCTATGCTGTCCAGTGTGAACATCATCCTCCACTCTGCCACCAAGTTGCTGTCTCCGGGTTTAGCCTTATTCAAAAAACTGATTCAATGTGACGCTGTCTGTTGTTTTAGAAGTGAAGAATGTTGGACTGCATCCAGGAGTTCAGCCGCTCTAAACAGCAGCAGAGAGTCTAATAGACCATGACGGTTTTTGTAACACAGCTACATAAAGCTGAGTGTCGTCTGCATAACCATGGTATGAAACATAATTAGTGTGCATGGTCTGACTCCGAAGAAGCAGTCTGAACAGCCAAGGTCCAAGAAAATGTGGGGATCACTGCATGACATGCTGTAAGATTTATGATCACCATGAAAACAACGATGACCCTGCCTTTCCGATTCGATCTGGCCCAACAGTGGACTGTAACTGACAACTTTCTCTACTTTTCCATCCTGTCAAGAAGGATTTCATGGTCTACTGTATCAGTGTCTCACTCAGGTCAAGCCGAAATGAAATGGTTGTTTTTTTTTCTGGTTTGTTTTCTTTGGACCTGACATCTCTGAAGAATTGAAGTTCAAAAGGGCAAAGAAGGTTAAACTTCCCCGTCTTCAGTGGTGCATAAATCCAAACAGTGTTGTCAGGCCTAGAGTCTCTCCGAGATCCATTTCTGCATGACTGCATGCTAACACCAAACAAGCACAAACAGCATCAGCCTTCCTTCTGCCAGCGGCCGTGTTCAGTATCACAGTAAATTACATTGTGTCTCTGAGATGTGAGCTAATCAGAGCACTTCCTTGCTGCATATTGGATGAAATGTATTTTGCTGCATCTTTTGTGTTTTTCTCTGCCTCATCTTTTATCTCAACCCGCCTTCATTTAACAAGCAATTCTCCTAGCTCCTTTCATGGTCTTGTGTTCCGTTTGACAGCTTCTGTTTGAAAAAAGAAAAAAAAAACTATCTCCTCTTCAACTACAAAGCAGAGCAGAAAATGTAGCAAATGAGACAAAAAAAATCACATTTGAAGCTTCATTTATCACCTCTAATTTGGTCATTGTTCTCTACAGCTTTTTGAGATTGTGGAAAAGTTGTGATTGGATCTTCAAAGTATTACAACAATTAAAAGAAACATTTTAGAGATTTTGTAAGATTTATATATATTTATCAGATATTTAGCCAATAATGAATGTACATTCGACAACAGCTGTTAAAGCTTTTTAAAAATCAATAATTATGCCTAGATTTTGATCAGGGGCCTCAAATGTTTTCAGAGTAGGAGAAAGTTGGAGACAACCACCCATGAACCAAGGCTCAAAGGCTACTACAATCTACTATTACCGTCTACTACTACTATCTACTACTACTATCTACTTCACAACTTTTAAACACTTTTAAGGGGGAGCACCTGAAGAACCATTGCTTGTAAAGTAAACTTACTTGCAACACCATCAATGAAGTGTTTCATTTTTGTGTTTTGTTTTCATCACAGTGTTATAGCATCATAGCATCACGGCTTTCTCCAAATCTGGACTGTAAGTCCAGCAGGTTTATCGTCCAGTTTCGTCTGGATATTGTTAAAAATCGTCATGTTTTTCGCTGCTTCATCAATGAAACACTACACAGAGGTTAATTAACAGTGGGTTGGGGGTGTTATTGTATCATGTGTGTTTCTGTACCTCACATGTGCACAGTAGGGGAGAAGCATTAAATCAAATTACCAAAAGGAGAGCTAATAAACATGGCTAATAGCTAATTTAGGACTAGGGTTGTGCCGATGGACGATATCATCGTCCATCGTGATGGGTGACTGACATCCCGATGGAGAGACCACCATCGTGATGCCACGCCCCCGCCACGTTGCAAGTCGACCCCATAAGCCGCGGTTACATGAACAAAATATCTTGATGGGATCAATGGTCGGATTAGAATCCAACCGTGTACATGGGCCCAGAAAAATGTTTTCAGAATATAAAAACGTTCACTAAGGTCACACTTTCCGTCGGAATAAAAACCGGAAGGATATAAATTCCGCCGAGCGGCTTTTTTTTTTCAAACTTTATTGAATGTAACAATTCAATACAAAACGACAGCGCCGAGCGGCTATATTCATTGACATGTCAGCTCGGTAAAATACGAGATGATCTTCTAAACGTGCTTTTAATAACGTTACGGTTATTATGAAACACCTGTTCGCTCATCATTTGAATCTTAATCCGTGTTGTCAGCGCTTTTTCTGAGCGCTGTTGTTAGCCCATGTTAGCATACTGCTATGCTAACATGGGCTAACAACATTAGCTTTGGGTGGCGCTGCATCCTGTGAATAACATCAGCCGTTATTTAGTGGGGACACGACTGGAAACACAAATCCACGTGATTGTTTGAATGTTTTCTAAGGACTGAGCGACATTTCTGCTTTGAAGCTCAAACCGCTGTGTCTGCTGACGATCCGAGCTGTGCTCAGACACACACTTCTAGACCCGGTTCTGAGTTCGGTAGCTCGTACCCCCTAGAGCTGCGGGACGGATCGCAGTCCTAAATCTCCCACACAAACCGCTCATGTACCCCCCCCCCCCCCTTCCCATCAAACACAAAGCTGTAAGTCCGCACTCCGCCGGTCCACTTTGCTAGTTAAGTGCAGGAGCGGACTACTTCTTTTCTATTTTGTTTGTTACTTTTTTTGTTGAAGTCACTTCCCTCAGTTTATACTGGATCATCGCGGATTAGTCATTAGTTGGGAAATAAAATGAAAAAAGCAAAATAACGAATAGCAGTTATATAACAACGAAAAATGTTTTTAAAAAATCCCCCCCCCCCCCCCCCACGATGTCATCGTCCATCCCGATGGTTGACAGCAAACATCGTCAACGGCCAATTTAGGGGACATCGCCCAACCCTATTTAGGACAAAAGTAAGCCTTCTGCCTTTTACTCACCAAACATAAAAAAACACTCACAATTAGCGGGTGGTGCATGTTAATATGAGATCCCATTTCTGAGTATTCCTTTATTTAAATTGTTGTGAATTAGAAGAAGACGAAAATATAGAGTTGGAAAAAGATCTTATCTGCTTGGCAGAAAATATGTTGAGCGACACATCCATGTACGTCTTTGTTTTCCTCGTCTGAGCTCTCATCTGGATCAAAACTTTACGGCTGGATAGCTCCAATATTGCTCATCAGTTTTATTGCAACAGTAATGTTAGGTTGAGGGTGTGAGGGCGTGTAAGCTAGCAGGACAGCACGAATAGCTGGATGAAGGTAGGTAGGAGTGGGCTAAATCTGCACCAGTGCCGCCCACAATTCAGAGGTGAAATCCTAATGAATTCCTGACACTTTGCAGAAACTATGTCCTAGAAAAAAACACAGGCTTTGTGAATTTGGCTATAAAAAAAGCGTGAATCGTGATTAAAAGACAACATCAAAAGTTCATCAAGAAAGGCTGGATTAGTTACAGGTTTTCTAGTGGACCCTCTCAAGGTCACTATGGACATGACAACCAGGACAAAGATAAAAGTGGTGCTGCGTTTTAGAAGGCCCAACATCGATCTTTTTAGAGCTGCTTCTTTTGTTACAAATGATGGTGCCTCTAAGTGAGTCAAAAATCGTTTTATTCTTCTAATTAAAAAAAGTCAAATAAAAGTCAAATGGTGAAATAAAAACACCATTAAGCGAATATGTATGTATCATGTGTATCAGCAGTTAACCAACCATTTAACTCTTCCTAACCCTTCTGATTGATATTTTATGAACATAAAAACCCATGTGCACTTATTTTGTTTTGGGTTTGAAATATTGTTCAAGTTTTAAAGCAAAGGCAGACAGGACAGGGTCTACTATTTAAGGCTTTGTCATGGTTTTTCCAGCCTGTCTCCAGATTCTCCATGAGTCTGTGGAGCACAGAGGTGTGTGAGTGTCTCAAATGCTCAGGTTCAGTTGTGCACAAATACCAGTTTAACCTCTAAACGGAGATTTGAAAGATATTACAGCGCACTGGAGACTCACCAGAAGCCCACCGCTGAGCTTTACTGCTGAGAATTACATCTGTGGTTATTAAACAAGCCAGCCCGAGCCATGAAATAATCTCCTCAAACAAGCTTGCGTGTTTTCATGTCGTGCAGAAATACAGTAAACATAAAAATGCACGTGACACTCTGATGAGAAGTCTTCTATGTTCAGAGATGCTTTGTTTTGATAAAATTCATTACTTTAGTCTAGAGTATTTAAACTCATTTCTTAACAGTTTTATCGCAACATTTTGTGGTGGCAAAATCCAAACCTTCAAGCATTTCTAATGTTGAAGCCATAAGACTAAACAAACAAACAAACAGCTTTGTAGAAGTTTCACGTGGCGATAATGTGCCTGACTGTCACAAATTAAATCTACTCCCAAACCTTCCAAACAAGTGATTCATGTGAGGCTGAAACTGTGAGACGCAGTGACGCAGACTGACAGCAGAACGTGTTAGAAGATGGTGACAACAGTGCTGAGAGCCCAGAAGCAGCTTTTAGGATAAAATCAACCTGAAGGCTGCCACGCTTTTCCCTCATTTACATCCCTCAGGTTAATGCACTGAAGCACTCCTGCATTTACCTTCTTAGACACGGTGCACTTCTTTTTTCTTCTACACTCTACAAATGTTGCCATAAATCTACCTTCTTTGTGAATAAACAGTCTTTAAAGGTTTTTTTCAACTTCTTTCCAACTTTTCTAAAAGTTCCATAATAGGAGAATTTAACAAGTTGTAAGCACATAAAGCACAGTGGAATGCCAGCATACGGGCACCAATTGAACAGCAATTACCTGCCACAGTGCTTGTTAAAACCTTAAATTCAAGCTTGTTACGTTATAGAACCCCCCCATCCCACCCCTGCCAAAACCTGGCTAAAGGCTGAGCCCTTCTGTATTGAAATATCTACCAGCTAACAGCCAAAAAGTTGACATTTAGTTTCACCATAGCTGTTTGCCATTGTACTCTATAGGATATTCCAGGAGAAAACTCTACCTATTAATGTATTTTATCTCCTGAGGGGCCAGCAAACAGAAAACAAACCTGAAAGATAAATTCCACTTTGGCACCCTGTCCTCTGGCGTTCCACAAGGCTCTGTTTTCTGCCCCCTCATCTTTTCAGTCTACATCGCATCTTTGAGCACCATTCTTTGCTCGTGGGATTTTAACATTCATCTGTTAATAGAACAGAGCTCCTTTTGTATTATTTTCTATAACTTGTCCTGTCCAACAGCTGGGCAGACAGATGAGAGCTGAGGGCCTCTTGTGTTGGACATATTTTACTTTAACAACAGGGGTTATTAATCTTCAGACAAACCAGAGGAATGTCTGAATAAACCCCTTTTGGAATCGAGGCCAAACTTTATTAATTTTAATCATATTTGAAAATCGTTTGTGTTGGACCGGACGGAAAAGGAGAGGAGGGAAGAAGAGAGAGGGATGTTAGAGAGGGGGGGATAGGAGGGTGATTATAGAAGGGGGGGGGGGGGGGGGGTAAAACCATGAAGCAGCATAAAGCAACAAGTTGCTGGATGGTTATACTGATTACAGTGAGGTTCAGATGTAATACAGGTCTATCAGGGCGGGGCCTGTCCACACAGACACTCAAATGTTATAAACACACCTGTTGGCTCCGAAAATGTTACAGATAATCTTCACACACACATACTTATTCCTTCAAACCAACTAGTGTGAAATATGTCATTCAATTACACAAACTATTTGTGTAAAGGTGAGCTAACACCTGTGTTCAATTTTTTTGTTCCTCTAAAATGGATGATGGAATGTAAAAAAGAAGGTGTCATCCCCACACCAAGACCCCCGCCGCAACAGCAGTGGTAGCTAGAACCCCCCAACACCCGCACGGTAGCAGATAGAGAACAACCGCCCCCACGGACGATCACATCCACCACCCAAGCCAGGGCCAGCAGGACAGCCACGGGGGAACCCAAAGCCAGAGAGCAGGGATGCATGGGAGGACAGAGAGTGCAAGCTCTAGGCCAACCAGGACAGCAGCCCCCCCGCTGCGCCGGGAGGGCCCAGCGCAGGGCCCTGCCCTAGAAGGAGGACACCCAGAGGAAGAGGGGGTCCACAGGAAGTGATGTAAACATGGCCCGACCAGGCTCGCCCACAGTTGGAAATTTGGCGAGGCCCAGTGCTCGGGGGCAAGGACCAGAACCCACACCGCAGGGACACGGACACCCCGCCGGCTCAGATGTGATGTGATCCCCGGCTCTTGGTCTTGCCAGAGAACTCAGGGATCCCTCTCCCTGTGAGAAGAGAGGACTGCCGGGCCCAGGAAGCCAGCACATAAGGGACACGGCCGCCGTAGCCGAGGGCCTGTTACCCCCCTCCAGGGATGGGGTAGGGTAGGGTCCGAGGTTCCGCCTTCCTTGTGAAATGCATGTGTGTCTTTGTGAGGGTGTCTGCGTGCATGTATGTGTGTGTTGTTTTGAGGAATAAAGGGTGTGTGTACTAAGGGGGTGCAGTTAAAATTGGTGGGTAGGGCACTGAGGGGACATCTCCTGATTACTCACAGTGATGTCCCATCACCCTCCCCACCAAGGGGCCCTAAGAGTCTACAGTGCAGTTAAAATTGGAGGGTAGGGCGCTAAAAGGACATCTGCTGCTTGCTGGCAGTGATGTCCAAGCAACCCCCCCTACCAAGGGCCCTACATGTGTAAGGTGCAAATAAAATCAAGAGAGGGGGGGCCTATTCCATACAGCAACCGTGGGAGGGGACCACTGCCAAGTTCTCTTACCCCCAAGGTGCATCGCAGGCTGAACCCCCTCCATCACCCTAATAATAGATTATGTGAGGAAGGGGGTGAATGGGGGACAGCTGCTAGATTGTCCCCAGTCCTCAAACAGCCGTCCCCCAGCAAAGAACTCAGAGCCCCCCACCCCCACCCCCGGAGCAAGCCCAGGCCCCTGCCCCTGGTCTGGCCTTGACCGGACCAAGGCAGCCAATCAGCCGCTCTTAAAACTATCATAAGTATTCAACAGTTTAAAAATTTTCAAACTTGGATGAATTCTGAAGAAGACATTGTTTGTATTGATATGCAATACTTTACTTTGTTGCTTACTGACGCAAAGATGCATTTCTTCGCGTTGGGAAGGAATTGTGGGAGTGTTTTACTACTATTAAGTGTTGCATATCAAAGGAAAGCTTAACAGTGGGGCTAAGGCTCAAGAGTTAAAGGGCCTATGTCATGCTAATTTCAAGCCTTTTAGTGTAAACTTTATCCATTTAAATGATAATATATTACCTTTGGCACACTAAACAAACAATTTTTATGAAATATTAGTTTTTTCTCACAGTTTAAAATTTTACCTGGAAGTAAGACGACTTGTTCACTGAGGGACTGGCTTTCGCTCCATGTGGGTGCCGCCCACTTCATGACGTTCACCTAGAGTCGGCTTTGTTAGTGTGTCTGTGTTTTGCCCACAAAAAAACAAACCACCTGTTAGCCAATCACCACTAGCTCCACGTAGAAATTGGGTGTGTGTTTTCCTGGGGGTGGTGCTTCAATTTCATTCAATTCAATTTTATTTGTGTAGCCCAAAATCACAACAACAGTCGTCTCTGGGTTCATTGTCCTACCTGGAAGTAAGACGACTCGATTTCTGAAGCACTGGCTTTCGCTCCTTTCAGCACAAACTCTTCCTAGAAGGGTCTGTTCCTCACTTTGTAACGTCAAAATTTGGGAACCTACTCATTTTCATGGATTGGGAAGGGCTGGTGCTCAGAGAGCCGGTTTTTAGAGGAATACAAAGAAATGCATGAACAGATGAAAATACCGCTTTGTGGTAGTTTTTTCTTTTTGCAAGGAATTAACATTATAACACACTTAAAAGCTCAAAAAGTAGATTTTGCATGATACAGGGCCTTTAAAGGGTTAACTAGTGTCTGTGTACCATAATGCTGAGATCTAAACACTAAAGCGCTTTAACCGTTCAGTCTGTTGTCCAGCTGCCAGCTGCACAGAAATCAATTGCTGGGCCTTTTAATAAAGTAGTGAGATGTCCATTCTTTCTCTTCAGTGCAAAGGTTCAATGCTCCAGTTTTGATCCATCAACCTGATTCTAATTCACTGCCTCCCGCCTGAGATAACAAGCTGGAAACTACAGCCAAACATCTCCAGCAGGGATGAGGGATCGTCCTGCAGCAGATGGTGCGAGCCTGCAGTGCCCTTATCTAAAAAGAAGAACCAAGAGACACAGAGTCGCTTCTTCAAATTCCCAAAGGAACTGAGACAAGTTTAACTAAATCCCCTTCACCTGCTACACATTCTGTCATGATTTATAGATGCTATTGGTCCTGCCATGTCTGCTTAGTTTTAAACATCACTGATCGAATGGAATGGAATTACACTGTCTAATGTAAGGAGTTTAAAAACCTTCATTTAGCTCCTTGACTGTTGTCAGATTACTGTCAGCAAGCCTGTTCAAAGTGAAGAACATGACTGTCTGTGTTCAAAGCTGCCTTTTGTTTGTTTTTTTTATTCTCTTTCACGCTTCTGTCCTTCCATGAATGTGAGGAGGAGAATACTGAAGAACAGGAACACATGACTCTTGGGAAGAAAGAAGTAGATGTTCTTTGATGTGACATTATTTTCAGGGGAGTTTTCCACATGTTTTCAGTTTGACAAAAGCAAATACAGGTTTGTAGTTTTACATGATGAATTAAACATATCAGCTCATGACACAGCAGCAACATTATCTGGAAGTGCTCAATGGTTATGCCTGTCTTATAATTCACAGAGTTTCAGAGTTTTGTAATTGGTCGGGTCGCATTGGAGCCATCAGAGGTAATTCGCCCCAATCGCTGTGAAATGTGACACAAGCTGATGACATCATATGCAATTTGAATTTTATGCACCTTGGACAATCGCATGCATATTACATAATTTAACCTATACCTATTTTGAGCGATTAGAGGATGCAATGGCAGAGCAAACGCTGTCCAGAAAACTGCAGTTTCCATGTTCCAGGATTTCAAAGACAAGGCTGCTCCTGCATTCTAAAAACAAGACATTATTTCACACACTGTTCCAAAATAAAATTAAAAACACATTTTAAATGTTTATTTATTTTGAAATGCAACCTTTACTTTAGCTATATTCAATTAAAATATAGAGCAGGAGGCAAATCATCTCAAATTTATATTTTTTTTTGGGATACAGTTGTTATAAGAAGATGGATGGATGGATGGATGGATGGATGGATGGATGGATAATGTCCCATTAGTTTGTCTTGTCTTCACCATTAATAACCACAAAAGTATTTATATCATGAATACTCTACTGCCTTGCTTACAAGTTGTGATATTTTAGCTCTTTTTGTCTCCAAACAAACTAACAAAGTCCCTTCATCTCTGCATTTCTACTTGTTTTCTGATTTTACATCAGACTTATGAAATTTTTTATTTATTTTGGTCACTTAAGCTGAAGCTGTACAGAGACTTAATGCATCTTACTGAAGATCTTTGGTGGGACGGCAGGAGCTTCGGTTTTCTTTTTCAGGAATCCTATAATCTCTTCCAGGAATGTTTCATCACAGCTGCAGCATTCTTTGCTTGATAGTTTTTCATGATCGCAACACATTAAAAATTCATAAAAGACACATGGTGAGTGTTTCCCTTTTCGTGCAGGGTTGTTAGCATTTCTGAAGTTATTTACCTCCATCATTTTGAAGATTCATAACGGAGGACACAAAGGCTGAGCTCCTGGGTCGGGCTCGTTCTCTCCTGACGCATTTTGGTATTTCAGATATAAAAAAAGCAAACTACTCTCTTGCTAATCTTCTTGTAGGCGTATAAACATTTCATGTTGTTCTTTGTGTTTTCTTAACAATTTACAGGCAAACAAAAACTAAACAGTTTGTGTGTTTTATCATCTTTTTCTTGTGTACAAACACTCTAAAAGGATCATTTTATGAGTGCATTTATTATTGTGACAGATTTACATTAAAAAAGGGAAGAAGTGGTTCTTTAGCAGCCCAGAGAGGCTGCAGGAGGACTCTTGTTCAGCTGTTCCTCGGTGTGGCAGACCACAGCTTCCAGCCGGGCAGAGCAGGCTTAATTGGTGGCCTAATAGCTCCACTGGGGGGGGTTGTGTGTGGGGGGCAATGAGCCGAGGTACAGCAAGCAACGGTCAAAGCCTGGGAGAGCAGTTGCCACATGTACCTCCTCAGCTGCTCATACTGCAATGAAAGCTGACGGAAGGTTTAGCCTCTCTCTGAATCACAAAAAAAAGCTGCTCTAATGGCAGGAGGCGGGGGTCAAAGCTAAATTATAAATGGGAGGGGTTGTAAAACCACGGCCAAGGCTGCTGTTCTGCTGATTTTCATGACTGGACGTGTCATCATGACTGGATGTGTCAGGCTCAAATGACAAACGTCTCACAAAGAAGAGGATGGAAGCTTCACAAACCGCCCGCGGAGAACCTCAACTACCCAACAATGCCTGCTGCCGAGCACGAGCGTGTGCACGAGAGTGGAAGGCGGTAAAGATGGAGTCCACATCCAGTTCTGACAGAAGCAGCACACGCTGTCACGTCTCTGCAATGCTTAACACGTCCTGAAGTCTGCTTCCTCCTACCGTACCCTCAAAGCTGCAGGTTCATCTCAGACCGCTGACTAAGCTTGACAGCACACACACACACACACATACACACACACATATACCTCACAACCGCACGCACTCACATACACAAATAACAACATACACACACACATATACCTCACAACCGCACACAAGCACGTACACAAATAACAACATACAATTCACAAATCGCCACACATCCGCACACACTCACATACTCAAATAACAACATACACACACACGTCTCCTCACAACCGCACACACTCACGTACAAAAATAACAACATACACACACACGTCTCCTCACAACCGCACACACTCACGTACACAAATAACAACATACACACACGTACACAGAAACGTCTCCTAAAAACAGCACACACCCACATACACAAATACAAATATACACACACACACGTCTCCTCACAACCGCACGCACTCACATACACAAATAACAACATACACACACGTACACACAAACGTCTCCTCACATCCACTCACATACACAAATAACAACATACACACACAAACGTCTCATCACAACCGTACACACTCACAAAACAACATACACACATGTACTCACACACACTTGCACATAAACACAGTCAGTCACATAAACACACTCAAACACACCTAGACATACGCTTGTCTACACACACACATCCGCACACACTCACATACACAAATAACAACATACACACGTACACACAAACGTCTCCTCACATCCGCACACACTCACGTACACAAATAACATACACACACAAATGTCTCCTCACAACCGTACACACTCACATACACAAATACAGACATCCACACACACATACATACACACGTATACCTCACAACCGCACACACTCACATACACAAATAACAACATACACACGTACACACAAACGTGTCCTCACAACAGCACACACTTACATAACATATACACATGTACTCACACACACTTGCACATGGACACAGTCACATATACACACCTAGACATACGCTTGTATACACACACACAAACCCCCACACATCCGTACACACTCACATACACAAATAACAGTATACACACACATACTCACCCCCTCACACACCTATATACATCTGCACACACTCACATGCACAAATAACAACATACACACATGTATTCACGCACACACTCTTGCACACGGACACAGAGCCAGCCACATACACACACACACACGCATGAAGACAAAAACAACTGCGTACACACCCACTTACACACCTGCAAACATACTCACACACACACAATAATGCACGTCCTAATATGCACATACACACAAACGCACACCTGACATTCACACACAGACACATGGGTTTACACCTCCGCACAGACTCAGCTGAGGTTAATGGGGTGGAAAGTGGAGGCCAAGGCCGTCTTCACAGCTCCGGATCCCTGTGGCTGAAGCATATCTAGGATTTTGTTTCACAGGTTCAGTGACAGCACAGCCTTCCATCAAAGTCTTCATCCATCTGCGTATGTGATGAGCGGCGCACACATTCCTCTAATCACATTTAATGCATCGTTTGAGTCAACACAACATTCCACCTGCCGGATCCCAACGTGGAACCAAAGCATCTGTTGCATGTAAAATTTACATTTGATGAAATATCAGCAGAGCTAGACTCCCTGAAAATGCAAACAGCAATTAATGACAATTAGGTGAAACTAAATTAAGAGGATCAAGCCTCTGGTTTTTCCATTCAGCCAGTGGATGTTCCAAAAGACTCACTAGATTAGGAGATTACTCCCAAACCACAGCAGTGCTGTTTAATTGGAAAAGCAGAAAGATAAGAACACATTTTTTACAATCCTTTTTTTATTTTTTAATCAGGCAGTTTTTGTGCAGCAGAGAAATGATCAGAGCAGCTGATTCCTTCATCCCACGCTTGGGAGGAAGCTTAAGAAAATCAGAAAAATAAAGAAAGGAAAGCAAAAACAGGCTGAATGCTGTATTGACCTGTTTTTGTTGCCCGCTCAATAACACACGTGGCTCTCTCCCCCTTTCTCTCTTTCACTTAATTATCTCCTCTTTAGGGATCACATGGATCAGCAGAGGTCACACAGAGGACTGAACAGGACACTGGTGATAATTGTGTATTGGCTACTGACAAAACACACCATCTGTGGACAGATGAAAAGGTCCAGCTCAATCTCCTCATGCCTCATCCCTCTGCCCCCTTTTCTCTTGTTCTCATCCATTTCACTTCTCCGTCCATCATTCAAAGTCAGAAATAATCCAAGGATGAAATAATCATCCCTCAACAATACGGGCTCGTTAAGTCTTTAAACCTGTCACCTTGTCCTTCATCATAATCTCAGTTAAATCTGCATTTATCATGACTGTACCTGCTTCATTTGACTGGAATCATGAGCTTTTGCCCGTGTTGCCCTCCACTTTTTGATCTTCTGAGGGGCCACCGGCCATCGGTTTGGCCTTGAAGACCCACTTTGATGACAATTGTGCTTTTTGTCTTTTTATATACAGTATGTTCGCTTGGCAGTTTTCTTATGATAGAGGTCATATTAAAAAAAGAAAAAAATAAACTTCAATCTGCATATCTGAGTGTTTCCTATTCAAATTGTTGTGAATCAGGATGAAATTTTAAAAATCTTCCAAAGTCAGAAGGAGTGCAGATTTCAATGAAACCTGAAACGTGTTGTTGCCTATTTTCTACTTTCACATCAGTTTATATGATTAGAATTACAAACGGAGAACGTTGACGCTATGGCTCCCACTGGGCTCAAAACAGCAAATTATATTAGGAAAATTACTTTTTTTTTTTTTTTAAATCTGAAATGAAATGATAAGTGGAGCCAAACTCTGATGAGTGCAGTGAAGGCAGAGCCAAGTCCCACATTAAGAGCTCACACGTCCTGATCTGGCTCATAAAAAGACGTCAGATCCATCAGCAGATGATGGCTCCACCAGATTGGCTCTAATGTGCAGAAAGCACATTTTGAATGATAGAAAGGAGACACTGGTGAAAGTTTAAATCACTGAGTGCTTCAGAAAGTCCTCTGTAACGAGGCTGGACTGAGCTTATGTAATACAACAATCCTCTAAATATCTTAGTTCCACTGATATCCTTTTTGGCAACCGGCGGTAACTGTGGAAAACAACACTTTCTATAAAACATCAGAGGAGGAGACTCAGCTCATAACTCATGAAGGAACAGAAAAAAAATCCATGTCACTTTCGCATTGACAACAAAAACACACAAAGCTGTTGTTCTTCCCACCAGATTCACGGAGCCGTGTCTGAGTTTGTTTCTTCTTACTAATCCTCCTTTCACCTGAGATTATTGATCCTCAAACTCGCAGAAAAGCTCGATTTCCAGACTCCCCTCCCCTGGTGGGCTTTAAGAGAAACATGGCGATGAAAGTGGCAGAAAAGATGAGGCAGAGTTTCATAAATGGAGGTAGGAAAAGCTGAAGCTACACCTGAACAGGTGCTCATCCTCAGCTTGAAGCTCCTCCGTCATCATCATTACCATCATTTATGCCCTTGATCTCAGTTATTTACAACATCCACCATAAAAAAAGACATCCATTAAAATGAAGTCAAGATCCTGGTTGATTTGGTTCAAGAGCAAATCTATTTTTATTTCTCTTTCCACTTCAACTCCGGTCTGAAAAGTCCTCCATGAGGTCATTTTTAACTGCACGCCTCACTTTCCCAAAAGGTGTTTGCATGCTCTCTGTTTTCTATGCAGCTTCACTGCACACTCTGAAAGTGCACGTCTACATGCTGAAAGGAACTGGAGTGACCGTCAGACAGAGGGGAGACGTGTGCAAACAAAAGCAGAAAGCCAGAAATGAAAAGCCAGAGCAATTTGCTGCAATGACCATAAGGAGATATAAGAAGAAAATACACCTGGCTTTACCCGGACTCTATTTTCTTTGATAAAATCTGTTTCCTAGAGGGATTTATCCTTGGCTTTTAAGGAGAACAAGCTTAGTGTAACAAAACCTAAAGGCAAAAGAAACAAAACCTCTTCCTCTGGGAGTTTTGTTTGGAAACCAGGGCAGTTTTTTTTTTGTTTGATTCTTAGTCAGACTTTTTGAATGGTTGATCTGCTGATATTTGTGTATTCATATGCTTCTTAATAACAAAAATGAACAAACAAAACAACACTTATTTATTGAACCACGTCAGAGCAGGTAGATCCATTATCATCCTGCTGGATTCTTATTGTTGTAGACTTGCCGGCTCTCATCTTATAATAAATTCAGCATGCTCAAATTCGTATGGGCGTGAACAAGATTGCTCCTCCTTTAAAGTCCCACCCCATCATCTTTTGATCTATTGTAAAGCACTCCCAGTGTTCTTTTAATTATGATAAACCTAATCAAACATCATGATTATCCTATTGTTAGCAGGGAGGTGAAGATAAACTACATTCAATACAGATAAAACAAACAAAAATCTTGGTAAACACTCAAAGAAACAGGACATTAGCACTGACATGGAAATAGGTTTGTTAAAACACAGTCAACTCAAGGAATAGCACTGATAAATGACCTTTGACAGTTTTCTCAAAACCAGAAAACATAACACAACAACTTATTAGCACTCAAACCAAATAACCAAACCAACCTCCACTCGACTCTGTCGAAGGCTTTCTCCGCATCAAGTGAGACCACCACCTCTAGTAGCGAAGACCCAGAAGAATTAAATATATAAAAATCTTTATTTTGCCGTGTTTTATGGTTACAATACATTGTTAAAAGGAACAAGTAGCACAATTGCCAAAATGTTGTTTTCTTGAAGCTACCTATTTCACATGTAACAACTTCATGTTATTTAGGGTGGTTTGATTAAAAATTTAAAAAATTAATATAATCATTTTGAAGAAGGATTTTTAATTATGTCATCTTTTGCATGAAAGAACATGTATCAGAATATTCATCATTCCACAATGGTGTCATAAAAAGTTGTCATTGGGTGATGTCACATGACATCATCATCCCACAATGATAATGAATGATGATGATGTCACATGACCGCATTGTTTCCCCTAATGATGTCATCATTATGAGAGTATGATGTCACATGTCACGTTATTATTTACAATGACATCATCAGTGGCAGAAAAAAATTCTCATATAGTCATTGAAACACTCACTTGTACATCTGGTAAGCAAAGGTAACATTGGACAAGAGTTGATCCAATTCTGTGGAAAAGACATTCAAGACAATGAAAGGACTTTTAGGAAAGATTCGGAAGGTGTTTGGTAAACGCAAAAACAAAGTAACGCCTCTGGAACCTTCTGAGCAACAACCCACAGCTGGTTGTTCAAAGGATTCACCAGAGAAAGCGGCTAATCGAAGCCCAGAAGAAGCAGCTCACAGCGACACCTGTTCTCTGGATGTGACTTCATGGGATTTAGAAAGTGAAGAAACTTCAACCACAAACACCTTTAAATTTAATTTCAGAGCAACAGTGATAGCAACTGATAGTGAAGCATCAGAATGTTCAGATTACATTTCACAAGTCCTGAGGGAAACAAAAGACGTCATAAAAAAATCCCATGGTTATCAAATTAAAAGAGAGCAAATTCTAGCAATGACTGAAAACATTTTGGAAACTGAAATGACACATGTAGAGCAAAGATCTTTCGAAGAGATGTTTCAACAAAGATTCAGGAGGAATAATGAGTCTCAAGCTTTATTCAGAATCTGGAGAGTTTATAACACCATATTTACGTTAGATGTGATCTTTCACTTCGACAGAATTAGATGCATGCTTCAAAATGAATTCATGCCCTATAGGAATTCTTTTATACAGAACATTTCTTTGCCAAGCTTGAAGAATAGGCTAAAACAATTCAGATGGCTCAAAGACAACGAGAAACTGATAACAAACTTGATCTACAACCATCACAATCATGTGAAACCCAGCCTACCCAATTATAGCAGATGTCAGTTCCATGAATTATATTTAGAATGCTTAACCAGATTCACCTATGGAATATATGAAGATGTAATGAAAGATGTATTACGTTATGGGTACGGGTCCTCAGATGAAGATGATGCTCCAGCTGAATTAAGCAGTGAGAGTAAATCAACATCTTCTGGAGAGATTCAATTTGAAACCATTTCCCAGACTGAAGAGTTCATGGCGGAAACCGTGGAATCCATCCTTAAAGATGCTCTTTTAGAAATATTTTATTGTCGAATGAATAATATTTCCTCTGCCATCACTGATGCTGTAAATGAGGTTTTTGGTAGCGACAATACCGTATCACGTGAGGCAAATTTAGAGGCTGTTAAGCAAGAAGATAAGAAGCAAAGCACTAAGATTAAAAAGAAAAACGCGGATGAAGCGTTAGTCAAAGCTTTTAGGAAAATCAAAAAAGGAGCCTTACGACCAGTAACTGTAAGAAGAGTCCTCTATTACATGGATAACTTTCACTCATATATTTCTGTTGGTCTTTCTTTCTGGACAAAATTTTCTCTTTGCAAATTACAGACCTTTCCAAGACAAAAAACTTTAAGAAACCTGTATAGAGACGCTCTATTGAAAATGATCAACTATCACCCAGGAATGAGCCATAAAAGGATCCTAAAACGGATAAAACGCCACCTTTACCCAGAGATAGAACTAGAAGAGAGAGAGAATAGAGCAAAGAAAAAGGTCATTAGAAGTAAATCCTGTTTTAAATGCAAAGAGTCAAAAGAAAAAAGAAAGAAAAAGATCAGAAATATGAAAGTAAGACAGTCCGTTCAGAAAGTGATAACACTGGTGATTCAGAAAATTCTGAAGGACTCAGGCTGTGTGGAGATGATAAGTAGAAAGATTCTGAAAACAAATGTAGATGAGAACATGTTAAAGGATTTAAACACACTCCATGAAAGGGTTTTCAAGGAACTCTGTGAAGAATGGGCAAGGTCAAAGAGGATGCCTTCAATGACGGATATAGGAAGTGATCTGCTTAATGAAATGATTGCTTCACATTTCACTAAGTACATGGAAAAATCCCAGAAGAAGCCTTGTGTCATGAAATCATTTCCTAAAAAGACAGAACGCCCTCTTCACCCAGACGAAGAACCCAAAAGCAAATGGTGGAGAAGGGTGAAAAATGTATTCAAAAGAAAATCTGGTTCTAAAACTGAATCTGGTCAGATGAGCACAGAAGAGAAAGTAAGAGAGTCCGTTCAGAAAGTGATGTTGCTGTTGTTTCAGAAAATACTGACGGACTCAGACTGTGTGAAGATCATTTGTAGAAGAATTCTGATCACACATGAGGATCAAATTGATCTGAAAGGCTTGGACACACTTCATGAAGAGGTTTTCAAGAATCTCTGTGAAGAATGGACAAGGTCAGGGAGGATGCCTTCAATGAGAAATATAGGAAGGGATGAGTTCGCTAGAATGATTGGAACAAGTTTCATCAAATGCATAGAAGATCTACAAATGAAGTCTTGTGTCAAAAAAGTTCTCTGTGAAAGAATTACAGGATATATCTCAGCTCTAAGTTCTCTGATTTCTCTAGTCCCTCCAGAACAGGAAATAGTCACCCCCTTCTTGTTTTAAGGTTTTTGGTGTCTTTTAGTTGTAGGAAAAATAAAGTTTGATTAGATTAGAATTGTAGTAGGTTAAAAAAAGCAGTCAACTAGACTTGTCTTTTCGTTTATTAATTTAATTAATTTATTAATTTTTTATACTAGTTCTTAGCTAATTTACTTCTTAGATAAATACAGTTGGTCACCAAAAGGAATAATTGAAGCAATGGTGGCTCATTAGTTTGTTGGGTTGCTTTGTTGACCTACAGTGTTGTGGGCAATGGAAGTGTTTTATATATTTACATTTTCCTATAATAGTTTTTTTGTTTTGCTTTTTGTTTTTCAAATTTGATCTTTTTGTTTTGTCTGTTCTTTTATTCTTAAAAATATTTCCCTGTTTATCCATGAGGCTTTTGAATTCTAAACCAAAATAATCTCAACTGCAAAGCCTCTTAGAAAACTGTCTTTAAGAATAAATACAAAAAATATTTAAAGGGTTGAAGGCAGATTTAATAAATGCAAGTCTCAAGTCGGAATCTTAATCATTAGGTCTTTTAGAAATAAAACATATTGGAATATATATCGGTGATGCCGTTTTAAGTTCGTTAACAGCTTGGATGTGTTACTTGTGGCATACGCTATCTTTTTGTAACAATGTCGACACACAGCATTCGACTTATCCAATTGTCTTTTTCCTTCATGGATGTTGACAACAAAACCAAAGTGTTCCCCCCACACAGGAGAATGTAAGGAGATGGGGGGGGGGGGGTGTCCTTATCTCTTGCCTCGCGTCTGCATTAACCATATGTTGACTAGGACTGGGAATCACTGGGTACCTCACGATACGATACAATTAGCGATACAGTGCTCACCATAATGATACTATCACGATATGGCGCTAATGTGATAATCGATATATATCTTCTCTAACAACTCACGATATATCAAACTTTAAGAAAGAAGAACCTGAAAAACTGTTTTTTGGAAAATATTTCCCCATTTATTTTTTATTTTTTAAACAACATGATAATAAACAACTTGTGTCCTATTTAGTGTAATAAACAACAGACTATGACAATTTTCATTTGGAAATATCTGTAAAATTCGGTTTAAACAATAGTAAACATGAACAGCAGTGCCATTATTTAGTACAAAATTTCTGTAAACAGGATAAAAAGTTGAAAGTCAAGTAGCTGACAGACACGTTGGTATTAACTTTTGAAAAACAAACCCATAGCCATAGCTTAATTTTAAAAAATAGCTGTGAATCAGATATTAATTCTGTGAACAAATTATACTGTCTGTTAAAAATAAATGACACCATTTAGTGCAAATGTGGTGTAAACAAAAATAAAATTCGTCTTCCTTTAAGTTATTTATGACATAAACTGCTTTCAAAATAAATGACCAGGGATAAAATACATGAAGAACTTAAAGTGCATCTAAAAGTTAACATCTTTGTGAACAACACGTTTGGGGAAAAGCATGCATGTGATGTATGTTTAAATGTTCATGTTTTTCTGGAGAACCACAGGCTTTTTAGTGTCAAGACGGCGCTCGTCTACCGCTACTTTGAGGAGAAGGGGGTTCTAAGGGCGTGATGCCTCTCTTTCTTCCGTCTCCATCTCAACCATAGCTCTGGTCTGGGCGTACAGTGCAGGGATCCTTTTTTCAGTATGTCTGAGAGGGAATGTCAAAGCGTGGCTGTAATGCATTCAATAAAAACCCAAATCCCTCGTTCTCCACCTCGCTGCAGGGACGGAGCCCATTTGTGTCCCTGCTCTCGCAGAAGACGGTGGTATCTGTGCCTGGAAAAAAGGCATCCGCGCCGGGCTGTGTCGGCTTCAGGCAACAGCCACAGCTTTCTCACACAACTCCGGGTAATGCAGCTTCAATACTGCCAGCGCGTCTTTTAAGTTGCTGCTCTCGCTTCTCCTTGATTTCCCCTCCGCCATCATTGTTTTAATGTGTATTCTTCTTCGTCCGCCCGCAACGAGCGCCCCCTATCGACCCTCCGAAGTATTGTCTTACCAAAGGATGGTTAACGTAATGTTTTACAGGGTCTTTAAATATAAATAAAAGGTTGATACTTGATGAAGACATCTCGAGAATCAATCGTGGGACTAAATATGGCGATATATCACCATATACTGTCCGTCTCCTAAGAGCGTCTCAGAGGAAACTCAGGGCTAACAATAGTTCCGCCTTGGCGCAAAGTTAATACAGTGGCGACCTGGGGGTTAGCCCCGCCTATAGCCACAAGACTCATGAGAAGTGTGAAATCTTGTGTGTTGAATCCTTCACCATCACTGAGAGAGCTATGGAGAGAAGTGACGTTCATGTTGTTCGTGTGTGTTCATAATAAATGGGGTTTAATGCTGGAAAGGAGAAGGAACAACCTATTTCTCTGTCTGCTCTCTTTCGGTGATTGTTTGAGGCCGTGTGGAGTATGAGGCAACCACGGCCAACGCAGCTAGCTAATTAGCAGCTCGGCTCTCGTTTCCCTGCTACGAGTGACAAAGCAGCTGGATCGTTACAATGCATATGCGGGAAAAAAAGAAAAACTTACCGAAACGGTACAGAAGTGAACCGAACCAAAACTGCCGTACCCAAATGGTTTGGTTCAACTACATGTTTTGTTACACCCCTATAAATAGACCACGTCGCATCTCACGTCGAACATTTAAAACGTTTGACAGATTTTGTGTACCTGTTTTCAAGTGGTAGGGTGTGTGGCCTTCCATTAAGCTCACTTCTGATTGGTGAAAGTAGTTGCCATAGAGATGGTGACTCAGACCGACTCGGACCAATCATTATTTATTAACGTTGTCTGGTTCCAACATGGCGGCATCCATTTAGTAAATAAGGGTGACTAAATTGCCTTAATTTGGTTTGAGCTGGAAGTAAAGCATTTTCTATGGATGATGTTATACTTACTCTGTCCAGTTCTTATATCCAGTCAATGTTTACTGTGGACTTTTCAGTAAACAGACATACACACACATATATCACATGTTGCTGCTGTTTGTGCATGTGAGATGTATTTGTGTGTCTGTCTATAAACATCAGCTCATGTGACTACAGCAAAGTTTTTCATTTGTGGATTTGGTTTGTCTCATCTAAACGTGAAAAAAGTTCCTTTAACATCAACAAACTAGGGCTTTTCTTTTCCATGTGGAGGTGTTCCCCGCTGTTCTAAATGAAAAATGTGGGGGGAGGCGGACAAACCACAGCAATAAAACAGGCATCAATCAATTAGACACCAAACAAGACAATACCATCTTAAATTATTCACTCTCAGGGACCCTCGTTAGGCTTGGCTGCTGATCACGTGCCGGCTACAGATAATAACGCCAGCTGAAGCACCGTTCCGTGGGTCACCTGCTTGGACTCACTACCTTATCATATAATTGCTGGAGTCTCATAAAAGTGCAGCGTGCAGCAAAAAACCCAAAGCTCCTGTTCATTATTTCCTTCACACCTCCTTGTTTTTCGGTCTAATTCTCTGAGTTCATGTGTCTGTTGCTTTCAGGAGCTGAAGAAGGGGCAGACGGCATGTAGACTTCTGTGTGTGTGTGTGTTTGTGTGTGTCTGTGTGTGTGTGTGTGTGTGTGTATAAAACCGATAAGGGAGCTCCATGGTATCAAATGACCTGCAGAGCTCCTCTCCGGCTGTCCCAAACATAAAAGAGACATCTGGCCCACCTAACGGATCACTGCTGGCCAGCACAGCTCAGTGCTGGGAAGGAAATAATGTAATCTGACAGGCACACAAAGGAGGATTTAGGTTTTTGTCGGTGGTCTCCATCTCGACATGCTGTTGAGAATAACATTGGGTTTTAAAAGTAAAGACACTCACAGCTTCTGAGGTATTCCTATAATTCAGTCAGTCTTTGCTGGCGACTCTCTGGATTTAATTCCACTCTGTCTTGATAACTCACACATCAGAGAGCTTTACATCCTACCAGCAACTCCTTCACTAAGGAGAAGATTATTTAAATTGACCTCTCTTATGCATCCATAAGTCAATTAAATTCCTTTGCAGTGGAGCAATCACTGAAAAAGCTGTCTGCTCGAGTGTGTGCGACTCACAGTGAAGAAGACAAAGACCCACAAACATCTGAAGAAGCTTCAGCATTGTAGACAAAGCCTTCAAGAGCTGAATCCTCCATTAAATGGAAGCGACAGACACGTACAGGCAACTACAAAGTCAAATAGTCCACAAATTAACTTAAACCTGACAGAAAAAGTAAAAAAAGGATTAAAAAAAAACGTCCCCTCATTTAATGTTTTTAGTTTCTGTTAAACAACAATCCATTCAGTAAAGTGTGGTTTTCAATATCTAACTTTCAGTAACTTTAAACTTGTTTTTATTTTTGTCAATGTCGGTCACGCCTGCAGGTTTTGTACATTCTTTTATTGACAGACATAAGATAGTTAGAAAGAAAGAAGATTTTAGCAGATAAACATTAATCCACAGAGATAGATTAAAATACATTGCATTGCAAATATATCTGCACTGCGGTTTTCTATGTTTGGGCTTTTTTAGCAGTTGGGAGAGAAAGTTTGAAGAAGTTCTGATGAACCGACTCTTTCTGCACATCCATCTGGAAAAAGATCTTCACCAAGTGTGTTGGAGGCTCTCAGAGAAATATTTTTTCTCACCTCCTGTCTTGAGTGGAAAACTCCCTGGCAGGTGCAACAATGCAGAACTTTAAATATGTGTTCAAACAAACTTAAAAACAAAACAAAAAAACATTTGTTTGGAAGAACTGCTGAGCTCGAACGCTAAGATTAGAGCTTGAAAGTTATTTCTGATCAAACCACAAGATTTCTGTAACAGCATCCTCTGGGATAACATTATGGCTTTCAACCAAAAGCACAGAGGTGGAAGTGTCATGACTTGGTCAGGAGACTGGATTACAGTCAACCATCACTTGTTCTTAATTGTAATAAAAACATTTAACAATCAATTAGGATATTCAATGTGCCTTTCAAGAGATGTGAACTAATATCTTGAAATGTTTGGGGTAGCATCTGCAGATTTGAGAATTTCTGCTAATGCGCTCCTAGACTTCTGCTAAGACAACATTGTGCTTAAAAATACAATGTGATTTGACTTTTTTTGCCCACCTACTCCTACCTCACATAGGAATTTAACACGTCTATGCTACGAAACCTCACTTTCAAGTTGAATGAAGGCAGAACGACAGCAGAAATTAACCAGCTTAATACGCAATCATCAGACGACAAAAGATGTATTTCTGTCCACCCTTGCTGCCCAGGCTAATTCAGCCTCCTTTTTAGATTAGCTTTCAATGGGCCCATCATTTTTAAAGGTGAGTGTCTGTTACACTAAATACACCGTCAAGTACAAATGATAAATCCGAAGTTCCAGAAGGAAATGGATTTAGTTGACTGAGCACAAATGAATGTGGGTTTGTGGTGATTTAGTGCAGCAGAGTCCAGGAAATGGATTCAGAAAACCTTCCCTGTTAACTGAAGCCTTCTTTCTCAAAAAGAAGGATAAAGTAATTAAACACTTAGAACACTTTGGCAGGTGTTATGGAGCCCAGATAAGTCATCCAGAAGACAATGAATATTGACAAAAATATTAGACCATTTACCCTAAAAGAGAGCAGAGATGTGAAATGCATTATGCATTACTTTAGCCAGAGAGCGTGCTCAGTTATTAAATCTGTTTTCAGTGAAGGTCTTTATCGTTTACTTTTTTGTCCTGTACATTACTCCATTAAGTTGTGATGTCAGCAAAGGTGTTTTTCTTTTTTTGTCAAAAAGTGAGACAACAATGAAGACTGAACGATGAAGTAAAACTCTTAAGAAAAACGACCACAAATCAAGTACTGATGAGTGCAAATCAGAAAAAAAAAGTTCAAACCAAAGATTTTCCGTCATTTCCCCGACTTCACATTGAGGTTATAAAGCTCCTAAATATTTCAGAATCAGTCAACTTAGGTAAACCTACTCAGTGGCCTTGTGGTGGAGTGTCCACCCAGAGACTGAAAAGTTATGGGTTAAAATCCCCAAATGAGTCATTCTAAAGACTCAAAAAATGGGACAAAAAGTCCCCCTGCTTGACACTCACCCTTAAGGGGTTGGATGGGGTGGGGGGTCACTGATGTGCTCTTGGTCTGACCCTTCTCTCAAATGCTAGAACTCTAGAACGGCCATCCCTGATCTGGTCACTTTTAAAGCAACACTCTTATTTATTTGGCCAGATTCTGATAAAGAGGTAACTGTCAGGGCTGGAAAACTAACATTTCCATTTTCCAAATCTTTTCCAACAGAGTTTAGCTCTGACTATAAAACCACAATGATCCCACCAGAACCTCCAACTCCAGCATAATATACCACAAACACATGATCATAAGGGCTGAATGTATATTAAATAAAAGAAAAGTAAATGTTGGACACCGATTTGCATCCTATTTTCTACATAAATGTTAAATAGAGCTTCTATCATTTATTCTATACATCAGTGGAAATACAGTATAAATAGGGAGACGCTACAGTTTTTGCCCAAACAATTTAAATTCAACTTTCTGTTTTAAAAGTTCCAGGAATCATACTTTGATAAATCTGTTTTCTTTCATGGATTCCATAGCTTTTAGATAAGAACTCGACCACATTCAAACTATAATTCTGTTATCTAAAACCTTTTTTTTTACCAATTACTTTTTTACAGTATTTTTTACTCTTCTATCCTGTCTTCTTCGATTTTCGTTGGCTACTCTCATTTTTGAACTTTTAACTTGTGTTCAGTTTTTGGATACTTGACCTGCCTCTGTCATCACTGCAGCTGAGAGCAACACAAAGCCAGACAGACTCGTCCCACCCACCTACTTAAAACAATTCATCAATATTTCACTTGATAATTACAGAGACAAACAGATCTGAGAGACTGAACATGACTTTGACCCCATGCCGTTCTTTGAAGTTTCAGTTTAAAGGACTTCCAGACAGAGAACGTGAACATCATCTCATTAAAAAGGACGGATCAGTCTGTGCATGTCTCATATCATCAGGGCTCTCTGCTCCGTCACTTTCTGTCCTGTCACCTTCTGGTTGGTTCCTCCTCATCTTCTGCAGTGCAGCCCTCTGCCATGATGTCAGTCTGATAGCGGGCAGGACGTGCCGCCTCATATCCGCTGCTTTGAGGGGGTTTCTGACACACTGCTGCCTTTGTTTGCTTGTTCCAAATGAGGTTGCTGGTCCCTCCCTGATGTGTAACCTCTTTCCTGTCGCCCTTTTGTGTTTGAGGTCAGTCCTGCTTCATGCTTTTATCATGTTTGATCTCTCTTGGTGTGATTTTGTCATTTTTCTTCTTCATGTTATGCATTAGTTGAAGTTCTCATCTGCCAGTATTCAGCCCCCCTCCAGCACAATGACAAATACAAACGCTGCAGAAAAAGGCCACAACCTGCCTCTTAGGTTCACTCACTAACATAATCTGTGTCCTCAGAGGAATTTTCATGCTTTTTAAACAGCACAGGGTTCTTCATCATTTCTATTCTGCACATCACTGCAATCAATCTTTTACCATACATGTTCAGTCAGCCGAAGGTTGGTTGTCTTTCTTATTTTGGTAACAGATGTTGGTGTGCATCAAAACTCTTTCATTTTTCTTTGATTTTCATATAGAAACTCAAACCAGCAGGATGTCTGCTGGACATCATAGCTTTAGGCAAACAGATGAACTCTGAATGCTTACAAATATGTGCAGTTTGTATTTCTGAAGATGATTAAAGTTGCTACGATGCAGGTAAAACTCGCCTCTTCTTGTTTTTTTGGCCTGTTATCGAAAGATAAGGGACAAAGAAAATGTGTTTTTAGAGTCTGCAAAGACCATATTTATTGAATTTAATCAAACGAAGAGTTTCAGCAGATTACTGAAACCCTTTACTAGAACTACTGAAACCCTTTACTAGAACTACTTTTATTCCTTCTGGTCGAAAACTACATTCCAAACATTTACAGTGGAGCTTTTCCCGTCAACATCAGTCATGATGTTGACATTGACTGTCATGCCTTAAGCTTGTAAACTAAAGCTGTAAATTGAGTTAAAGATGCCCTGACCAATGAGCAATGTACCAAAGCCACTCAACAATCTATGTCAGCAGCTCTGACCAGAGACTGACCAAGAAGCATATCAGTGGCGTACGGTGAGGTTTAAAGACTGACTCTCTCAGAGTCCGAGTTTCAAACATACAAACTTAATATATTAACCAACTACTGATTGTGTTTCATATCTCAATCAGCTCTCTTTCAATACAAACTCCAGATGCATATTTTACCAAGAAAGAATGTAAAATGTACAGATGCCAGAAACCATGGCAGATGTTTTCTCCCACTTGCACCCTTTGGGTGTCCAAACATAGAATTGGCACACTAGATCAGTGTTTTTCACGCTATGGTCAGGTGTGCCGTGGGAAATTACCCTCATTCACTGATCTAAAAACATTTACCATCTCCAGTACATCAGCCCTGTGTTCATCCAAACAGGCCCTGATAAAACACCGAGTAGCTAGGAATATGAAAGATCGTAAAATAATTTTTTCTTTCTGATTATTTGATTCTATTAAAGACATTTTGATACCGCAATTAGCCGCAGCTTCAGCTGTTTTCGGAAAAGTCCCGCCCCTTCAACTGTCCCCACCAATCATAGGTTTCCGCGGGATCCGGCGTCAGATCGTGGAAAAAGTGAACAAAATAATGAAGCTCAGAGATGCGAGTCAGTCTGGCATCACTACATCTCCCATGATGCATTGTGGTAAAGTGACAACATCTCTGCGCTACAATGAGTCTACCCTGTTAAATGTCATGAAACCACAACAAACACACCATTTTTTTTGATGAAATCAGAGGTCAACAGTTTAGTTCTCCTTCAAGGTTTGTGTTTATTAACAGTCAAACATCCCAGAGTTTGGTCCAAGTCATATTTCTAACGCTTTTCTAATAACGTCTTAATAATTTATATGTTAAACTTAAGAAGAAGTAATAAGAACATTTAAGAAACAAGATGAAGGTGCCGCCGTGTGCTGGGCCTCGTCAATTTCCATCTGTGGCCGAGCCTGGTCGGGCCACGGCTACAACAGCCCTTGTGGGCCCCCTTCTCTCTGGGGTGCCCCCCTCCTGGGCGGGGGCGGCTGGCCCCTGTCTTGCACCTTTCTGGACCACCTGTGGCCCTGGTGGGTGGCTGCCTGGAGCGCGGAGCGGGTCTCCCTTGGGGGGTCCTGGCCCGTACCTGGGGTTGGGGCGGGGGGATGCCCAGAACTCCCGGGTGGTGACGGGGTGCTCGTCTGGGGCTGTGGGCACCCTTCTCGGGTGGGGCCCGGTGTTGGGCCCTCCTAGCGCTGCGGGGGGGGGGCTGCTCTCCTGGTTGGGCTGGTGCTGCGCTCTCTTTCCCCCCATGCCTCCCTGCTCTCTGGCTCTGGGGGCCTCGCGGCGGTCCTGCTGGCCCTGGCCTGGGTGGCGGGTGTGATCGCCCAGGGGGCAGTTGTTCTCTGCCTGCTGCCGTGTGAGACGAGGAAAATTAAGACTTTAATGGATCCTTTTGTCAAAAAGCGGAGAAGGGAGACATTAGCCCGCCTATGGCGGTTGCTGCTTCACAAACCCAAGTTGTTTCACATGACGGTTTTCATCGGCTCCTGATCCAACATGATTTGAATAAAGAAATAAGCTGGAACACAATTTAAATCCTAAATTATATTATACATGTCCTCTATTTTGAGAAAAAAGCTTTTGTCTTTTCTGTTTCCTCCTCATGGAACACTCTAGAAAAAGCTGGAAATTAAAAGAGCTCATTCCTCTGAATATTTTTAAATCCAGGCTGAGAATGGAGGAGAAAATCACATTTAACTCTACGTGTTTTACATGAACTCACATTTTTATTTAATTTATTTTATTTTTTAAATGTTTTTTAAAAGAGATTCTTAATCTCAATAGGACATTTCCTGGGTAAGAATAGGTTAATTGAAAAAATGAGAAAAATGCTACAAGAACATCTTAAAAACGCCAAAAATACGATGTTCATTGAAGCAGGTCTTTAAAACGAACATCTGTCTGTCCATCCGTCCGTCCGTCTGTCCGACGCGGGGGCAGCAGTCTGAGCAAAGATGCTAGGTTTTTCCTCTCCACAGCCAATTCCTCCAGCTCCTCTGGTGGGACCCCAAGATGTTCCCAATTTAGCCAAGAGACATAGTCTCTCCAGTGTGTCCTGGGTCTGCCCCAGGGCCTCCACCCAGAGGGACATGCCTGGAATACCTCCCCAGGGAGGTGTCCAGCAGGCATCCAGACTAGATGCCGGAACCACCTGAACTGGCTCCTCCCAATGTGGAGGAGAAGCGGTTCTACTCTGAGCTCTACTCGGGGGACCAAGCTTCTCCCTCTCTCTCTATTTTCCCCGTAAACCGCCACCTTAATGTGGTGGGGGATTTTAACAGCTCCAGTGATCCCAGGAGCTAAGCTGTCTGGGGCTTAAACACCTGGTAGGGTCTCCTATGGCAGACAGGTCCGGGGTGACAAACCAGACAAAGAACGGTTCAGAAGCCCCTTATGAGAAGAAAAACAAGGACCCAGTTATGTCGCCCAGATTGGCGTCACCGGGACCCCACTCTGGAGCCAGGCCTGGGGATGGGGTTCACATACCATACCATGGCCTGCGAACCATGGTTATGGTAAATAGTCAATTCCGATTGGCTACTCAGTGGGAATTAAAAAGTGATACACCACACCTAAAAAAGAAGTTCCGGTCACATAGCTTAAATGTTCTATATCACTGCGCTGGCTTCTTTGAAACGAACTTTTGCGTTATCATCTGGATTAAAACAAGCGTTAAGACTTTCCTTCTGAACTGATGGCTTAGTTATCCCATCATGAGGATATGCATAAATAGCGCTTTCCTTTGCCGCAGCAGTCAAAGTCGGTGCCGATTCGTATGCACCACACCACGAATCAAAAAGTTGTCTTTTTGTGAAAAAGGGACTTAAACTGAAAAAATAACAAAAATAAAACACAAAACACTGATTAAATATTTTTTTCTTTTGACCATGAGTGGGATAGCTGTCCTCCGGCTTCTGCGTCGTCTGTCAATTTCTGATAATGGAAACTTCATCTGGCCTTACGTATATTCACAAAGAGGCTTGAACATGAACAAAAAGTTGGTGACAAAAATCCAAATCTCATACTAAATTGTTTTTAATAGTTCCAAATATTTTATGACAATATAACAGGTCTGCAGTGGAATAGCGCTGCTGACAGATGGGTGGAAAGAAGGAACATTTTCTTCTACAGGAGTGAAGGAAAAGCTCTTAAGGGTGAGAGAAAAACTTTCCACACAAGGTTGGATTTCTAGAAAGGAACTGAAGGAAAACATTGACACAAAAATGAAACTTCACAATTTTCTTTTTGTTCTAGGAAATATAATTAAGCCTGGACAGGTGGATAGTCACTTAGCCCCATTAATTCTCTCAGTATCATTGGCTTCAAACAGCTTTTAGCGCGCCGTCACTCTGTCAGCGATGACAGGTCGTCTGAGCTGTAAACACAGAGACTAGTCCTGCTGGGAAAGTTTCCCTCAAAAGCGTAGCTTGTCTATCACTCCCACATTCTCCTGTCAGGCTCTTGAAGCGGTCAGAATTATTTTCTCTCTCATCATTTTTCAGCCCCCTCCCCTCATCAGGACGTTCTGTGAGAGCAGTTCCTCTCAGCAGCCTGACAGATGATTCATTCTAACCCGTTTCAGCAAAGACGGATGCACGTCCACCAACAGTCGCTGCTTTAAAGAAGTCGCACAAATATGCAGACACAACTTACACAAAAACCGGAGAGCAACATGAAATGCATCTGCGTAAATGCTGCAGAACCTTCACTTCGAAAAGATTCTTCTGCTATTGAAACCTAAGTTGAATATTTTTTGGCTACATGTCAGCATCTTCAGTAAAGGAAGAAAGGTTAAATCCCCGACAACATGAGGAGCAGCAATGGGGATTTAAATGAGCTGAAAGAAAATTAGAAGCAAAGAAGACCGCGAGCATGGCTGCAAAATACTGAGTAGTAGCATATCTACCCGGACCCAGACAGTCATTTGCTAAACTGTTCAGGTGTGTTTATTTTCTGATGCAGCTTTAAAATTCATAGTTTGCAAAAAGAAACAAAGTCCTCAGATTTATTTCTGCAGTTACACATTTACACTCCAAATTTAACAACACAAGCAGCAACATTGCTTTTCACGAGCTCATGCATCTCTGCTTGTCCTGAGAAAATGACTCTTCTGCCCCCCTCCCTGTACAGACGTATTTTCTGATGAGATTGTTGTTTCTTCTAGATGGAGTGTCAAGGGTTTACAGCTGAATCTACCCTCTGACTATCTGAGCCAACCCTGGTTCCTTTTTCAGGAGCCGGTAACAGGGGTAGCTGCCTCATCAGCGTTTAGCTGGGCTTTCCATTATCTCCTTCCCCTTTTCTGTGAGCCACACTGAAGAGATGTGACAGGATAGGCATCTGAACATAAACCATTCTATTCTGGCCAGAAACAACACAACAAGAAGCCTGGCAGCTTCCTCTCAGCATCCTCTGCCGGCTGCCTGTCTCTGACTTACTTCTTAATTTGATTTGCATCAAGACTGAGGAGACTGGGAGTTGGGGGACAGACATTCTAAAAGAAGATCTGCGATGGAGGGGATAACCTTTCTGCCCTGAACTCATTGCTGGGCCAATGACCAAATTTCTTGTTAGTTTTTGAAAAAATGACTTCATCACAAACCAGAGCCCACTGAAGACGCGGCCCACAGTGGGAGCCCGTCAGGCAAAAAGCTTGGCCACATGTCAGAGGGGTGGGAAGTGAGAGGGCCTGCAGCAGCTCTGCAGACTGCTCATGGTCAGTGTGTTGATCGGATGGCAGCAGGCGGTGAGAAGGAATCTTGTTAGGCTGTAAACGGAATCACAGCTTGGAGCTGATTCCACGCTTGTGACAGGCCCATTTGGCTTGATGTTAACATGCAGAGCAGCTGAGAGCTCGCAGGGCAGGATTTTCTGATGTGTCACCTACTTGCCATGTTATCATGCAGCAGCCACGATCTTAAGACCTAATTCAGAGGCACCCTTCCTTTAAAAAGTGCATCCATGTTGCTTCACAGTATGATGCGGGTTTACTAAAAGTCTGTCCAGACCGAATGATCAACTTCAAATATACACCTAAGAAGTCTGTTTTACCTAAATTCATTTAGGATAAAGCTCAGCTCAATATTGTAGCGACCTGGGGGTTAGCCCCGCCTTCAGCCCCAAAGGCTCATGGGAAGTGGGGAGGTTTAGGTGAAACCTTGAGTCAGAGGGCTGGAAGCTGAAGTGACCCTCCATGCTGTTTGGGCTGTATGTGTGCTGGAATAAATGGGCTTATTGCTTAAAAGCTAATATTGCCTCTCTCTTCTTGCAACCTGAGACTGTCCGGGGTCGTGCGGTGTATGGGGCACGGACAGCTCTCCATTAAAACCTCTTCATGAGCGGTTGGCTTTCGTTACTCCATTAAAGTGGCGGTCCGGCTGGATCGTTACATTGGTGTCAGAAGTGGGATCCTTAGCCACTGCTACTTCACAGAGAGTCACACCATGGAGAGCTACGCCGCGGGGACTGACGCCATTCTGGAGGCAGTTCGGGAGAAGGGAGGAGAAAGGGCGACATCAACTCCCTGATTGATCGAGCACCCACCGTCATCTGCAGCCTGGCCTTGCCTGACGCCATCGCTAGAACATCCGGACCAAACTGTGATGACGGTGGGCAGCCCAGCTGAACCTTCACGACGCAATGGCTCAACAACGCTGGAACCACACCTGGCTCAGGTCAACCTGGCGACCGGCCATGAGGGCTAGACGCCGAAGGGGACTTCTCACACACCCAGGCCTGGCGTTAGAGGGTGCTACACTGCTGGACCTCCCACCTGCGGAGCTGCGAGACCTGTCAGCGCGGACAGCAGAGCTTCGCTTTGGGGAGGAGGGTTTGACGAAGCAGACCCTACAGCAGCCGTAGTGATGAAGACGATCGCCTGGGATGCCTGGGGACCTTCTGCTGCTGGTGTGCAGCTCTTCACTTGGAGAGAGTCTGCTCCCCCATGGTGACGTGCACCCTGATGGTGGTGCTTCCACGGAGGCGGGGACTGATTCTCGTGGCTGGGCACATGCTGGCACGGAACTGTGTC
Source organism: Oryzias curvinotus (assembly GCA_023969325.1). Classification (NCBI taxonomy): domain Eukaryota; kingdom Metazoa; phylum Chordata; class Actinopteri; order Beloniformes; family Adrianichthyidae; genus Oryzias; species Oryzias curvinotus. The sequence goes on along the minus strand of CM043709.1, from coordinate 26,834,632 downwards.
AGTTGCAGATGTGCTAACCCAGCCAGTTAAGAGGAGGACTGTACACGGTGGCGGTCGAAACCCAGGATTGTGCAAAGGAGTCTCCAGCCAGTGTGTTCCTGTGTTTTGCTAATTGTGTTGTGTTGTTCAGTTCTGCAGTTATGTGAGGGTTGTGGGGACACTAACCCTCTTAGGTGGGGGCAGTGTAGCGACCTGGGGGTTAGCCCCGCCTTCAGCCCCAAAGGCTCATGGGAAGTGGGGAGGTTTAGGTGAAACCTTGAGTCAGAGGGCTGGAAGCTGAAGTGACCCTCCATGCTGTTTGGGCTGTATGTGTGCTGGAATAAATGGGCTTATTGCTTAAAAGCTAATATTGCCTCTCTCTTCTTGCAACCTGAGACTGTCCGGGGTCGTGCGGTGTATGGGGCACGGACAGCTCTCCATTAAAACCTCTTCATGAGCGGTTGGCTTTCGTTACTCCATTAAAGTGGCGGTCCGGCTGGATCGTTACAATATTTTCAAAAGTTAAAAAAAATGTTGTTTTTTTAGGATATCTGTGACCTGTTTGGAGTTTATAAAACAATACATCTGCTGTCATTAGGGCTGTGACGATAACCGCATCACCGCATCACCGCGGTGATGAGGTCATCACCGCGGTGATGAGGTCATCACCGCATCACCGCACTTTTATTTTGAAAGTTTTTTTTTTTTTTTTTTTTTTTAAGTTTTGCATATGGTGCGTGATTGGAACTATAATAAACACATTAATCTTTGCTGATAATTTACTTTTTCTGCTAGTCCTGTGTTCAGACTTAAAGGGTTTCTATTGGAAACCTTTTATCACTCTTCTCCTTTCCTCGTTGCACCCGCCTGCGCGCGCGCGGGGGGCTGTAGCTGTCTCTCAGAGAAGCACGGGGCACGTGCGTACTCTACTTACAGACACACGTGCGCTGTTTTAGAAGCACACACACATCCTGATTCTACAAAAGAAGTTTCTGTCTTGCGAGGAAATACGACAAATGTACTGTGTTCTAATTGTTCATTTCCACTAAGCTGGGTGCGTTCTTGAGTGCGCGACACGGCCGCCCGCCGGAGGATTTTGTGTTGGGGGGGGGGGGGGGGTCGTCGGTAGGTAGTAGTCAGGTGTTATTGTTATTTGTTAATAAAGGTTAATAAAGAATACTACGTTGTAACTGTATGTATTTATGATGCAGCCGCGGGGGGATTGTGTGTGTGTGGGGTTTTTTTTTTTTTTTTTTGGATGGGGGGGGGGGGGGGGGGGCTGCGGTTAACCGCGACACCGCGCCCCCTGGTGGTTCATCACCGCGGTGATGAAAAATCCGTCACCGTCACAGCTCTAGCTGTCATACAGTATCATGTCCTGTTTTCTTTCTTGTTTTTTTTCATAGCATAATGATCAGAGAGCATTTTCCAGGATTTGAATAACATTCAGTCACTGATGTATATTTCACATCTGTGAAGTTCAGCTCAGAATCAGCAGCCTCACCGTGAGGATCAGACTCACGACGTGCTGCCAATCAAACCTGCGGCCATTTACTAAAATGCCAACTCAAATATCTTCATATTGTTATGCAACTCTCCCTCACTGGATCTATTTTGTGAGGATCTTGATTCTGTGAGCCACTTGGCCAACCTATCACTTTGGCTCTTCATGAAAACATTTTATTTTATGTTCAGGGTCCCCCCAACCCTTCCTGCCGTCACCTTCAAAGTGTTTGTCTGTGGGGGAACTCAGACTGACGTAAACAGACAGGTCCCCCCCACACCCTGTCACCACCTTACATATCAATGTAAACGAGAATTTCCGTTTTCTTTAAACTGACCAACACAGAGGGATTTTAGGTTCATCTAAACAGCCAAGGGGTCAAATTTTAACCGCCACCGTCTCAGTTTTTCATACAACAAGAAAGTCTTCAAAAAAATGTCTCAGACAAGAGTAAACGTGGAAAACTTAGAAATGTTTTCATTGTCGGTAGTTTGGCCTTTTTAAAAGAAAACGTCAAGCTAAAAGTGTGAGGATTATGCTCTTGGATTTGGTTTTGTCAGATTTATTTTCTTGGTTCTTGTTCACATCACCCTCTGCAACGCGTTTATGTAAACACAGGCTTCTACATTCAAAGTTCTTGCATTTGCGCTTAAATGTAGCTACATAAGTTTCTGGGGCCGTTTTCGGGCTCTACGGAGGACAGCCGAAAATGGACAGCCAATGAACACACGGTGCCAGTTAAACCAAGCGAGACATGGCAAAGAGCTCTTCTTCTTGTTAACACAACGTTTTTCTGAGAAGATTTTAGTCTAGATCAGTGTTTTTCAACCGGTGTGCCGCGGCGGCACACTAGTGTGGCAGTTAAACCAAGTCAGACTTAGACCAATCAGGAATTCGGATGGATGTGGTAATGACGTATGGATTTGGCTTAATTGGTGAACCCAAACACGGCGACAAGCTCGATGTCGTCTGTGTTTGTTTTTCAAATAAAGATAAACCCAGGCGTCGCTACAGACATGGTGGTAATCCATATATATTCCACATTTGGCACCAAGGTGGCGGACATGCGCTAGGAAACAGTAGAAAAGGGACAAGGCAAAAAAGCCCCTCCCTGCTTGTACAGCGTGAACACAATGGGCTAAAAGCACGTACAAGAGTGAGCGTCACATTCCTGGAGTGTTCTGTTCATGTTCTGTTTTCAAGTTGGCCCCCCCATTCAGTCACACCAGGTTTAGGTTGATGATCATCTACAGCTGTCTCCATTTCAGGTTATTGCCTTCAGTGAATTCCAGTGTCTGGTTTTTAAATCTCCAAGGTCAGGTCATCTGCTTTGTCACCTTTATGGGTTTTCTTGTGTTTAAGTTTCACCTTTTCGCCACTAAACCCAGCCTCCTGCACTTTAGGTCCTATACCCCCAGTTCCTAACAAAACGAGTGGTTTCAAATATGACCCAAACGATTTGTAGGAGTTGAGACCTTTGTTCTGGGTTTCCACCATGACTTTGAATTATGACTAAACAAAAGCTGCAGGTTCTGTCTGCCTGTGATTCCTTTTTGACTCATTACTTTGAACATGTTATTGCAGAGTTTTGCTCTGATGACTTTTTAGTGACGGTCTTTATGTTTTCATTTGAGGAGCCAGATGTTCCATCATAGCAGCCGGCTGCCGCTCTCAGAGCAGCAAAAACTACGTATGCTTCCAAGAATGAACAAACACCAGAGAAATGAGAGGAAATGACCTCGCTCCCGTCTGTCACAGGAATCTGATCATATAGGTTCAAAGCAGGAGATGCAACAGGAACAGGAACTTGAGCATCTGGAGGTTTTCTTAGAAAGTCGCTCAGAGTTTACAATAATTTAGCACTAGAGTGAATATGCTGCTTCTGTAGCTCTGCAGATTAATAATCTGTGTGAGAGCAGTTCAGTTCTGTGCACAACTATATTTTATATTCCTAACTACTCAGTGTTTTATCAGGGCCTGTTTGGATGAACAAAGAGCTGATATCTTGGAGATGGAAAATGTTTTTAGATCAGTAAATGAGGGTAATTTGCCATGCACACTTGACCATCTCCCACGGCACACTAGTGTGCCGCCGCGGCACACCGGTTGAAAAACACTGATCTAGACTACAATCTTCTCAGAAAAACGTTGTGTTAACAAGAAGAAGAGCTCTTTGCCATGTCTCGCTCTTTTGCTACCGTTCACACAGCTCCTGGTTGCTCTAATAGACGACCACAGTCTAAAAGGTTAAAATGATTCAGGCTCTAAAAGACTGGAATAACATTTAAGATGAACAGAAAATGCATAAAAATAAGTGAACTAAAGCATTAATGACCTCCAGAGGGATTTGATCTGGTATGGATCGTCTTTCGTTCTGGCTGCATGCCTGCCCTGTCGGGCTTCTAACAATAAGAGGCCAAGCAGGAGTGGCAGCATAAAAACAATCAATAAGAGCAAATCATATGGATGGTGGAGGTGGAGAGTCTTCAGAAAATGAGATATGCTGATGTTGTGGGATGTAGAAAATAAAGGCAGAAGCGAGAAAAGCGAGGAGTGAGAGTGCAGGAAATTCATGGAACTCTTCAGTGTTTTACAGAGAAAACTCCGACAAGAGGCAGAAAAGTAGAACCACCAAAGTCCCACTGTGATCATCTTTTTATCTACTGTAAAATGATTATGATTATGCCATTTTTTGTCAAAATAAATGGGTCACCTCCCACACCTATCGGTTGACGATCTCCTCCCCTTTATCTTGACTACCACACCCTTCAGCAGACATCAGTTCGTCTGCTTCTTGACCCATGCTACACTCTCAGGCCAGCTTTATGCTGGCTTTATGCTAGCCCACTCTGTGTTTTGCTTCACCAGGAAATCCTACCAACCTTGTCTCCACCACCTTCGACCACCCGTCATTCCACGGGAAACCAACCCAGGCTCCAAATCCTCTGTCATCCCCAGTTCCACCAGACCAGCAACCCTCTTCATCCCAAGCCACGGGAATTCCAGTCCAGGTCCCTCCACCACTACAGAGACTCGATGAACCCGAGGCGATGGTCAGTTCTATGTTTCCATCAAACAAAAAGGTTCCTCTATAGAACAACTCCTGTCCTTTACAAGAAATCAAAGAGTGGATGGCCCTAAGCTGTTTAAGTTGTAAGACCAAAAAACAGAAGAGATGGTGTTTCGTCCAAGCGGGTCCTGTGACCCTTTGGGCCCCTTGGCTCCACATGTTAAACAGTCTGTTGTAAATTTGGGGTTTAAAATGGATAGTGATATTTAAGCTGGACCCTCTCACGTCTGCAGGCCTTTCAAAATGCTGCTGCTCGTGTCCTGGTCGGAGTGCGAAAGAGGGACCACATGACCTCAGGGATCACACCAATCCTGGCTTTCCTTCACTAGCTGCCTGTTCATTTTGGAGTTCACTTAAAGATTCTCTTAGCTTCCCTCTCCCTAAACTCCAGCCCAGTGTCTCAGGTCCACTGATCAGCGTCTGCTTGAGGCACCGAGGTCTAGAGGGAAGTGTAGGGGGAAATAAGCGTCTTCTATCTGTGCTCCGAAGCTTAAGAACGCTTTACCGCTAGATATTAGACGAGCGTCTTTCTTCACTGTCCATTTTTATAACTCGACTTAAGACTCATTTTTATACCCAAGCTTTTAGTCATCTATGATATTTTACAACCAAGTTTTATTGTGCTTTATGTTTTTAGCCTCAGGGTTTTCTTTTATTATGTTATGTGCTTTTGTCTTATTTTGCCTTTATGTTTCTATTTGCTTATTTATTAAATCTGTTTTTTATTATGTTTTGTCGATCACCGCTAGCTCCGTGGAGAAAGTGGGTGTGTCTGTTAGCCAGGGGGTAGTGTTAGCCGCGCAGACTCTTCCTGGGAGGGGCTGATTCTCACTTTGTGACGTCACAATGTGAGAACCCACTTGTTTTTGTTAGTTGGGAGGGGCTAGTGCTCAGAGAGGAGGTTTTTAAAGGAATACTCAGAATGCGTGAATAAATCAAAACACTGCTTTGGGGTTGTTTGTGAGAAATTAATGCTATAGTACTCTTAAATGCTCAAAAAGGTTGATTTTACATGGTAAAGGCCCCTCTAAAAACAGCAGAAGTGCAATTTTCATCACGGTGGATCTTTAAACACTGTTCTGTTTGATCACCCTAAGCTTTGATTTCCGAAAACATTCACCTCAGCATCACTCAGGTCACCAACAATGCTAACATCTAGAGCTGCATTTATCTCTCAGCAAAATCCTGGATTTTTGAGTGACGACAGCAGCATGTGACTGCTGGCAGGTCATGTCCTAAATGTTTTAAGTCTGAGCCCTCTGGACACACCCACGTGTGAAAGATATGATGCCTCATGGTCCCTGAACCACTCCTTCACAATCTGAGTCTAATGAATCCTGGCACTGTCATCCTGGAATCTGTCCGAGCCATTAAGATGGGGGAAAAAAAGATACCCACTGACTGAAGGGCTCAGTACCTCGTGATAATTTATTCATCTGACCTGTCAGTTTAAACACCGTTTGAGGGAAGGCTGGCTGGTACACTCCAAAATATTACTTGTTGGTTGAACTTGATAAAAGTATGAGAGCATATCCACTCCATTCAAATATGTTAACAAAGCAATAAACTCTTTTGACGGGAGATCTGAATGTAAATATCTGGGTGCAACATGATTTACTGGCCAAACAACAATGACCAAAAACCAGTCCTACTGGATTTGTTAAGGTTAATGTCACAGACCAAAGTACGACCTGAATTGATCTTTGGTTCATCTTAACTGAAATTCTAAAGGCAGGAGCCATTTAGTACTTCTTCAAATAGACCCAGTCCTTGTGGACGAGTGTCCACCATGGGACTGGCAGGTCTGGAGTTCAAATCCTTGACTGAGTCATACCCATGACTCCAAAAGTGGGAACCAATGCCTGCCTGCTTGTCAGCATGAAAGGGTTGAATTAGGGGGGTAAACCACCAAATGGTTCCTGATCACGGCTGTGTCTGCAGCTCACAGCTCCACCAGCGGATGGGTCAAATGTGGAGAACTAATTTTCCCACCTAGCTGCGTGATGTCGTGGACTTAAGTTAAAGTTGCCCTTTTTTGTTGTTTTTTTCAAAACCAAAAAGCATTATTGTGACTATGGAACTCCTTTGGTTAAATATTATAATGTTTTTAAATTATAGAACATGACAGCAAGAAGGCCTTTCCGAGATCAGCTAAAAATAGAAAATGACTCAGTCTCAGCAAGCACGGAGTCCATGTCAGCCACACACACACAACGTTCTCCCGTCAATCAGAGCAGAACTGGAGGCAAACCCACTGAATTTTCAGGACCATGGACAGTTCATAGGCACCCAAATCAAACATGCGCTCTGCCCCCTCAGTCAAGCAGCTGACCCCCCAGCACACCCCCACCCCGCGCGCGCTCAGCAGTATCTCTGGAAAATCAATGACAGCTCGGATGCCAGGCGCATCACTAACACCCCGCACTTAAAGGTCAAGGCCGCGTGTTTCCCTGACTTTCACGACTCCACGCAACAATTCAACCATTTGCCTTGCGGGTTTGGGGGTGCGGGGCTGGACGGGGAACAGGTAGGTAGACTCACCTTCACCGCCTCTGCGTGCGTCACTTTGTCGAAGACTTTGTCGTTGACTTTCATGATCTGGTCGCCGATCCGCAGCCCCTGCTTCTCCGCCAGGCTCCCCGGCTCCACCAGAGACACGTAGATGCCCACGCCGTGCTCCGAGCCGCCGCGGATGCTGAAGCCCAGCCCCTCCTGGCTCTTGTGCCTCTTCATGGTGACCTGGCGCAGCTCGCCCGGGGGCTCGTGGATGAAGTTCCTCCCGAGGAGCGGCACCAGCGGAGCTGTCCCGTCGCTGCTGGTGCTGAAGCTGTCCGGAGAGCCGCGCAGCGCCACCTGACCGTCGGGCGGCTGGATGGGCGACAAATGACCCGGTGTCGTGGGGTTGCCACCGGGGAAGTCCGGGGGCGGTTCCGGGGTGCCATTGCTCGCAACTAAATCCGACTTCAGGTACAGGCCCTCTGAGGTGTACTGCTCGAAGAGCAGCTGGTCTGAGCGCGGGATGACCAGCCGCAGCATGGGCAGAAGTTGCCGCTTGCTGGGCGCGTTGAGGATAACGTTGAGCGTCTGCACCAGGTCGTACACGTTCCTCTTGGAGTGGTAGACGTTGAGGCAGTGGATGAACTGCTCCCTCTCGAAGTCGTTGAGCAGGAGGTTGAGCGCGTTGTGGAGCTTCCTGACGTTGGCCGACAGCGTCCGCGCGCTGGAGGCCACCGAGTTCGCGGAGGAGCTGAGCGACATGCGCTCCAGGTCGGTGCTGCTCATCCTGGCGGAGGGACTCGGACACGGCGCCACGCCGCTGCGGGTTAGGACACGCGCATGAGCGGGTGGTGGCGCGGGATCAGAGCGGCGTGCCCACCTGCGCTCCAGTTCCACGCATGTTGGGGCTTATGCGGCGTCACCCAAACGCACCGTATGAAGGTTAGAGTCCAAATAATTGAATTCCAGCGAATGACTCGGGAGTTACCTGAAGTTATATAAGTGAGCGCCTCGTTTCCACAGAGAGCTTAATGCGCCACGTAGGCTCTGAGCTGGAGTGTCATCAGCTGCCGTCTTATTTTCCAGGAGGTCAGGTGGCTGCTGAGCCGCCGCTTCTCTGGTGTCCGCCGCTCCGCGATCAGCCCCCTCCAGGGAAGAAAACAAACCCCCACACCTGGAGTCCAGCTGATTTCATTCACTGTCAAACAAAAAAAGCTGCCAGCGAAGGTGAAGCAAGTCCAAGACGAAGACTAACAGCAGAAAAAGTTCAAACGCGCGTCTCCGCTCCGCGTCCGGACCTCCGTCCTGCGCTGCGTCTCAGGTTTCACCAAACCGGAACAGGAAAAACGCCAAGAAAACAGCCGTGGAAGTCCAAACACGCAGCGCCGAGCCTTCCGATCCACGCACGGACGTTACTACAGCGACTGAGAAGCTGCGGCTCCGACGCGTCTCGCCGTCCTCTGTCCGGAAATGACGCAACCCACAACAACCAAAACCCGCCTCCACTCCAGTCCAGCTGACGACACGAACTCCAGCACACAGCCTGCTGCGGGGCACCAATGAGGTCATGACAGTCACAGTTTTTCCGCTCAGTTTGGTCATGAAACCAATTAAACGACTGTGAAAAGGGACCCGGTTACACTAGGAGGTGTCGCATCAGCAGGTGGCTGAACCCCGGGGCTTAAAAAAGACTCAGAAGGTCACGCACATTCCCGCTGATTCTTCTTTTTGCCATGGTCTTAGCAGGCCTCCATCCTCAGGAGTTCCCAGCCCCTCAGGTGATGAGGATTCATGGAGCTGTCCAGCACACATTTATGAAGTATTTTCTCTATGACAGAGGCATGAAATTCAAGATTTATGACAAGCCAAAGGTTCGTAGTTTTTAAGAATGTTGCTAAATCAGGGTGACATAGTTCTTGTATTTTCAATACATTTTATTTATACTAAGAGAAACTTGGAAATTTGCATTGCCACTGATAACCCAAGTGTGAATGCTGAATCTGAAAATGCTGAAGCAATTTGATGAATTCCAGAATGAAGAAGATAAAGTTTCCATGAAATGGAATTAGAAAGAATACAAAAGCTGCAGAATTTACCAAGTTAATATTGCAAAAAGAGAAGAACTTGTACAATTTTTAAGACAACGCAAACACTAATTAAAAGGTCTGAAATTAATACCAGCTAAGCTTAAAGACCCACTCTGATGAGTATAGAAATAAATTGAACCTCTTAAGGCTGGAGGGAATATTTGAGCTTACCGTCTAAACATGTCGTCACAGAGCTCCTGAAGCAGAAAGAACTACTGGTGGACGCCACGTCCAAATTGCATTTCTGAGTATTTCTTTATTCAAATTGTTGTGAATTAGCAGTAGACTAAAAAAAAACGCCATTTGGGAAATATATTTGTGACGTAGAAAATACGCTGGGTGGGCCACAAGCTTCCTGCTCCGCTCCATTCTGATGCATCTTGCTCAAAACTCTAAGACTGGATACCTCCAGTATTGCTCGCCGTTTTTGTTGCATCGGCAATTTTAGGTTGGGTGTGTGAGGGGCTGTAAGCTAGTAGGAGAGCATGTAAACAAGGAGCTCTCAGCAACAGGGAAGGGAAACGGAGGGCTTATTCCACGCCAACACTCCTGTCCACAACTTTGAGGTAAATCTCTAATGAATTCCTGCCGCCCTGCAGAAACTGGCGTAGAAAATGACAGCTTTTTTTTTTTTTAGTTTGGCTAAAAACGGTATGATCATACTTAAAAGATCACAGAAAATGCTTTTACAGCAGATGATCGGAGCGGGATTTTAACAAGGTAAGACATTTTTATCTTCACTGAACCAAAGCTTTAATTTCAGCTCACTTTCATGAGTAAAGGTTAACCCTATAATGTTTACAGATGTGTGCCATTTCCCTCTTTAAACAGCACAATCATAAAGATCTGATATTTGGCGTCAAGTTTCTGATTCAAAGGAAAAATCTTTGTGGCTCCACACATTTGAGCAGCAGGGCTGACGCTTCAGGAGAGGACTTCACAAAGAACAGGTGAAGTTTTAGTGAAACCGTTAGGATCAAAGCCGATGTTAAGTTTAGTTGAGAACCCTTAGAGAAGAATGATAGAGTCTATTTTGGTTCATCGATTGTGATGGATTTACAAGAATTCGACTGCAAACGGTGATATTCCTTACATTTGAGCGAGGTCATTCTGCTTGTTTGGTGCTGGTGACCCCGCTGTCTGCCCTCCTGTTTCCCTTCATGGTGTCTGTTTGTGGTTAACACGTCCCTGACAGCATGCACTTTATTTTGTAAAGCACTTCGAGTTGCACTTGTGTTTGAAAGGAGTTACATAAATAAAGTTGACGGCGTATTTACTTCCATGTTTCCCTCTTGGTGCTGGTTTCCTTTTTAGTACAGAAGAAATATCATTCACTTCACCTTGGCATTGATTGCAGGGACTCAGTAGGACTACTGGGAGAAAAAAAAATCTCCTCAGACTCACAACAACTCTCCATGAAGCCGCACTTCTAATTTGAGAAATTCACAGCAGCCAACTCACGGTGGAGGGTGACAAATGCAAAGGGGTTTTAAAAAACACCTCTGGGCCATTCCAGTGATAAGTGAGGCCATTTGGATTAACCTCTACAGTTTTGAATCCTCAGTGAAGGATGCTGTCAAGGATTTCCTGGATTACTTTAGCCATGAAAAACCTCAAACAGGGGGGGTCCAAAGCAGATGACTTCATGCCCAAGTTAGTGAGTCTTCTGAGACGCAGCATGAGCAGCGGTGGAGGGAAAGAGCTTCCTCCTTTCATTATCTTATTTCATCTTTAAAAACCTCACTTACTGCTCTGGCAGAATGACTGTTCTGTCTCACCCACCTTCCTGATGCTGTGTACACCAGGGAGATGGAGTCAAGAGCCAGGAATTCGTCTCAGGTTCCTCTGGCTCCACGTAGAGACTTCTGAAACGAGGTTTTCCAAACTCTGCTGTCTGAGATGAATGTCCGTGTTGCAGCAAGCCAAATAAAGGACGTTTCCCAACAGGCAGTTCTTCAATTTATGTCCGAGCAGACGGCTAACGACGTTGTTAGCAGCTGCCATCTTTCTTTTTTCCTTGTCAGATGTGTGGACTGCACGAACTAACAGGAGCTGCCATGAGTCGTGACGTTTGTCCTCTGTGGGTAAACATGAGGACAAACTGCTCTTCTTCCTGCTGTCAGCCCATCTTCTCCGAGTCCACCTCTGATGAGGCTGAACATGCACCTGAGCATTTTCTAGCTCTGAGGAGATTTCTATAACTCTAACTGACAAAAAAAATTGTTTCTCCATTTTCACCCCATTTTTAGTGTAATCTGGAGAATGAAACTGCACTTCCTCTGTTTTCCACTTGTTTTCTTCCTCTTAAAATGTCCTTTATGTGTTGGCTGTGGTTCATTAAGAGCAAAGAAAAGTCTCACCTGCTTCCACTTTAACTAATCACTGGATTTACCATCATCTCTGAAATTGCTGTTTAATGAAGGATTGTGAATTTGACATAATTTTTCAGACACTAAATAATTTTTACGAAGAATTTATTTGTCAAAATGTATCAATACTTCATGCAAAAGTTTCAAATGATAATGTAAATATTTTATCATGTCCAGAATGCAAAATAGTAGTAATTGCATACCTGGCGTTTGCAATTGGTACTGCAGTCCAAAGTCTCTGTTATTCCTTCAAAAAATGTGTCGCAAGTGAATTGGATTTTAGCATTGGACTAACATGGACTTTAAACGTAATCTTATTAGTTAACTTTCTGACATGGTGGAGAGAAAATAGAAGGATTGAGGAGGATTATGTAAAACTGACGCATCCGCTCCATGACACCTTAAACAATTCAGGTCTTAAGTTCAGGTTTTTTATTTATGTAACTGTTTGCTGTCATTATTTATTGATTGATCGATAACCTTCTAGTTTGTTGACAAGGTTCACTGATAAACGATCACGAAGACTCACCTGCTCCTCAGTCTACTCATGTTCCAACACTCCACGATGGGAGGACTCTTGTTTCATTATGGTGTGATCTTTGCTTGACAAGGAATCACTGCAAGTCCTGATGAGGAAAAAGATCAGCTGCTCCTTTCCTCCCTGGAAAAAATCTCTGCCTCTTGTGGTCGTACAGAGTGAAGACTCTGTTGTTGTACCCCTCACATCCTGGTCAGGGTCTGCTCAAAGTTCTACCGTTAACATGGCGTCTAGTGGTAAAGGTGTCAAAAAAAACCTACTTAAAAACAACTTTGCTCTTTGTGGATGAAAATAGGTTTGAATTCACGAAGAATCATACACGCATCATACAAGATGCATGCATTTGTTTTTTTCTGTCCTTACATTTTGTACTACTCTTTTATACTTTGTGTTCCTAAGTGTATTGTAAAGAATAAGCTGCAACTTCATTGATTTGTTTTAATTCAGACAAACAGGCCCAAACAGGGCCCTGGTTCTTCTTCTAATCCTCTTTATTCTTTCCGTTGTGATCTTCTCATGACTCTGTGTCTGCAGGCCTCTTCATGGTAAAGTAAAATGTGCTTCTTTTGTTCTTCAGCTGCAGCCAAAAAGAGCAAAGTGGAATTAAAAGCACCTAGCGGAGGGATCAATACTGAACAGGAAGCAGTGCCAATGTCATCTGCAGAGGATGCTCCCAGCCGCTCCGCTGTGCCGTTCTGGCAGCAGAGCTGAGGATGCAGCAGATTTCCCCCCTTACCATCAAACAGGATGTTTGTGCAGTCTATCGAGGAGGAGTGAACAAAGTCTCACAAAGGTTTGAATTATGATTCACATTTTTTGGATGCAAAACTCAGTCACACACAAATGTGTTGAAGTGGACTAAATCAGGACATCTTTTTTAGAAATAAAAATGCCAAATAATTAAATCAAATAGCAGAAAATCCACTAAAAAAATAGATGTTTATTAAAGCTACAGCTGGAGTCGCGTTGATTCTTCAGCTAAAAACTGAAGTTTCTAATTCTGAGAAGAACTTTTGAGAGAAAAGTTCAAACATCAAAGATTTTCTTTACTAATTCACATCTTTTTCTAAAGGATTAAAAAATTCACCTTTATCTGCAAAATGCATAAATTCAAAGGATATATTTCTTTTCAAAGTTGAGGGTTTTCTGTGTACAGAGTAAGGAACATATTCTTCATCCTGATGAGGAGCTGCAAAATCCTGTTCTGACACATGGTAGGCTGCCAAATCCACGTGTAAAAAATATTTTTGTTCCAATTTCTGTTTGTTTGCTTTTTTTGGTGTGCTAGGATGAAGTTGGGTCATACTACCCAACAGCGGCCAAAACCCACATCTCCGCAGCCAAACGGCACCATATACACCTGCACAGCATTCAGTTTGTGCTGCTGCCTCTTTTGACTGACGCTTTCAGGAACCACAGAACACGAAGACTTTAGAAAGCACAAAGCTGCTCCTTTCGGTGTAAAACAGCAATATTTACAAATGGAACAAATAAAAACCTCAGCCTAAGCAAAGACTGTAATGGAAATGATATTTTCTGAAAACAGGAGCAGAGACAGAAAAGGGACTTTTGAACCCGAGACAGGTGAGCATTTTCTTAATCCTTAACGGCCACAGGAAAATGGAAAAGCTACCAAACAGATGCGACAGAAACATTTCACTTCATAACAGCAGCAGCAAAAAACTGTACGACTATGAGGAAAATATGAAAGACGATAAACAAAAAAAACAACATTCCCAGAAAGGAAGTCCAACCTATACAAGAACATGTTCATTTAAATTCAGCAAACACATCTAGATGTAGATGGGACAGTCACCAAAAGTGGAGGCTGCAGTCCGGGTGAGAACAGCAACAAGCAATTAACTGCTTTACTTAGAAGACGTAGATCTTAACTTGCTGCATGGGAAAATAAGGCACGGAGGATTCAGCAGATGCTGACGATGAGGTCCAAACCACGTTTGAGTCGCAGAGGCTGGTCTGGGTTTAAAGATGACTGATGACATCTCTGTGTCACAAACGCCTGCAGAGCTCATTAGTTTGACCCAAGAGTTTTTCTTTCCTCTCCGCTTCAGGAAAAGAGACAAAGACGCTTTCTGCCAGCAGTGCGACTATACAGAGAGAGAGATGGAAAAGATGAGTGAATATGAGCCCGGTCAGTCAGACACTGGAACTCAGTCACAAATATAAAATCTGTTTCTTCATGTGACATCTGAATCAAAGTCCTTCTCCTGAGGTGGTAGCAATAAGTTATTTTACTCAGTTACTTGAGTAAGTTTGATTAAGATTATACTACTCACTGTATTTTTTTTGTAGATTTATGATGACAAGCCAGTACTTTTGCTTAGTCACAGTGGGCTGTAACTAACTTTCTAAAGCTTTGGAGCCATTTATTCTTGGAATATAAAATGAAATCAATGCAACAATCCTCAATCCTGTTTGGATGTGGATCGACAGTCCTGTTTGTTGTGTTTTTAAAGCGACAGTGATGTGTAACAGGATTTTTCTCTTATTAAGGAAAACAAAAGTTTCATTGTTGAACATCTGTTCTAGGCCCACATGTTTTACTACCTTCTAAGAAGGTTTGGGATCCTTGTCATGCTGAAAGACACAGCTACGTTTCATCTTCAATGCCCTTGCAGATGGTTTTCACTCAAAATCTCATGATACATGGCCCCATTCATTCTTTCCCTTTCAGTCATCCTGGTCCCAAACATCCCCAAAGCATGATGTTTACACCCCCATGCTTTACAGCAGGTATGGTGTTCTTTGAATGCAACACATCATTCTTTCTCCTCCAACCATGACTAGTAGTTTCTTACTTGTTGTAGGTTTCATCTGACCATAGGACATTCTTCCAATCCACTTCTGGATCATCCAGAGCTCTCTCAAACTTTAGATGGGTCTGCACATGTACTGGCTTTAGCAGGGGGGCACGTCTACCCCTGCAGGGTTTGAGTCCCTGGTGGTGTAGTGTGTTACTGATGGTAGTCTTTGTTACTTTGGTCCCAGCTCTCTGCAGGTCATTCACTAGGTCCCCCGTGTGGTTTTGGGATCTTTGCTCACCGTTCTTGTGATCATTCTGACCTCACGGGCTGAGATTTTGGGGGGAGCCCCAGATGGGGGCAGATTATCAGTGGTCTTGTATGTCTTCCATTTCCTAAAAATTTCTCCCACGGTTGATTTCTTCACACCAAGCTGCTTACCTGTTGCAGATTCTGTCTTCCAGCCTGCTGCAGGTCAACAGTTTGGTTTCTGGTGTCCTTAGACAGCTCTTTGGTCTTAGCCATAGTGGAGTTTGGAGTGTGACTGTTTGAGGTTATGGACAGGTTTCTTTTATATAGATAACCAGTTCAACCAGGTGCCATTAACCCTTGTGCTGTCCTATGACCCCACCCTTCCATTCACATGTTATTCCTACCATGACAAAGGTGGATAAAGGTGGAGAGGATTTCATGTAATCCATAGAAACCAGTGAAGATCACAAATCATTGAAGAAAAAAGGTTCAGCGCACTGTCTAGAGGGTCTAGATGACCCAACTCCCAATGTTAAAGTGCCTAGGATAGCACAAGGGTTAACAGGTAACCAGTGGAGGACAGAGGATCCTCTTACAGAAGAAGTTACAGGTCTGTGAGAGCCACAAATCCTGCTTGTTTGTTGTCGACCAAATACTTATTTTCCACCATAACTTTTTCTCATTTTGTCTCTCATAGTTGAGGTTAACCTATGATGAAAACTACAGGCCTCTCTCATCTTTTTAAGTGGGAGAACTTGCACAATTGGTAATGGACTATATACTTTTTTGCCCCACTGTATTATACACTAAAACACCCTCCTTTGCAACTTGTAAAAAAAACAGACACTCTGTCAGAGCGCCGTGTTTCTCTCGAAATGGTTTCGACATCAGTAAGTTTGACCAGAATTAATTCATATATAAGGTGCTCCTTGTAATAATTCACACATTGTTTTTTTAAAGGCTTTTAAGTGCATCTTAAAGTACTGAAAATATACCAAGTAAACACCAGTTATCAAATTTTTTCAGCATCTGCAAACACGTTTTAGACTATGAACCACAAAAATTCAAACTGTCCCTCTATAATTACAGTGCTTTTGTCGTAAGTTTCTTTTACTCTTACTTGAATAATTAATTGAATGATCACTTTTTAATTCTCTTTTTTTTACCTTTTAGTTGCATTTGAGCGATAATTTTGGATCATCTACCCGGCCATGCTGAACATAACCTAACTGCATCTGTTTAAGGCTCAACAGAGTCCTTGGATTCCAGCACAAACTGCGTGAAAGCTGTCCGGCGAACCAAAACGAAAAGTGCATCAATATGAGTGAGAGTGCTTTCACAGCAGAACAGACTCAGGTTCTGATGGACAAGAAACGCTTCGCTTTGCTTCATTTTTCAGTCACTCGCCTGCAAACCTCTCACTTACACAGGTACTCAAGCGGGGCATGAGACCGACCCCTGCCTTACTGCCTTTCACCCTCACTGTGACATGTTTTTCCACCTGACATTTCCCACCCAACTGTTCAATTGTCACGCTTCTTCAGATTTGCCCTGTGAGGACATGAGGCGGAGCTCCTCCACCTCATTCACAGCCTTCAGAGTCCCTGCAATGATTAAGAGCACCATCGCATTCCCATAACTTGTAGGAAAACAAGCATAGGACTGAAGGCTTCTGATGATGTGTGTCAAACGTCAGCACTCAGCAGGAAAATCCTGCCATGTGACAAACTCATGAACAAAAATCATCTACATTCTGTTGGCAGGACTCATGTCCTGCGCTTCCAGAGGAACCTCCAACCCCAAAGGAAATGTTCTCTGGAGAAGAAAACCCCAACTTCAGCATCAGCTGAGCAGACAGAAGCTCCAGAAAGAGCTAAAACAGACACTTTTGTCAGGATCTGGATGGAACTGAAGCAGAGCTGTGGGGAGAGCAGAGATCAATGTCAGGAAATGTTCTGCAAGTCTCTTTCTTAATTAATTCTTGGTTTTCATGGTCATGTACCTCTCCAAACTTCTTTAATAATGGCAGTCGTCTTCATCAGACATTTCTGCAAAAGAAAAAAATCTGAATTAGCTTTTTTGGCCAAGTACAGTGCATGTACAAGGAATTTATCTTGAAATTCGAATACCTCAAAGCATAAATTGTTACCAAAACAACATTACACATTCTGGTCTAGATCTTTGATTTTCTCTCCTAAATGTTACGCATAATCTAAAAAAATCATTTAGTAACAAGCCCATGTATCCTTTAGCGCCTCTTTAATTAGACAGCAAGACAGAAAATCTTTCATTTTTGATTAACAGTACTGGAAAGTAACTGCATTACGGGGACATTTCCCATAATCCATTGCAGCGGGATGCACGGTGGATGGACGGATATAAAATTATGTAAGGGTTAATGGTCGACGAAGTATGCATTATCACTTTTTAACGCACGTCATGGAAGCCTGAACCGTCCGACGCTTCGCGTTAAAGAGTGATAATGCACACTTCGAAGGCCATTAACCCGCTTATACCATGGTCACTTACAAAATAAATAAATAGTAACCATTTTTTAGTCCTTAATTCCTGTTTTTATTCCAATTTGGATCGCTTTTTGTGAGAGAGGCGAACTAATTTTTACGTAACAAATAGTTCGCGTCGTGCCGCACCCCCTCTGCAGTCAAGATTCGGCAATATAAAGCGATATATATCTATATATATATATAGATATATATATATATAGATATATATCTATATAGATATATATCTATATATATATATGCTGATCTTTCCGATGGGTTGAACAAAGCATTACTTCAGAGGGAAAGTTCTCCTCTTACCGCTTGTTTTAGTCCAAATGATGAAGCAAAAGGTTGTTTTAAAGCAGGCGGCGCAGTGATACAAAACATTTAAGCTAGGTGACTGGAACTTCTTTTTTCACCGTGCGTTATCCCACGGTATATCACTTTTTAATGTACACCCAGCAGCCAGTCAGAATCAAGTATTCACCCGGACCATGGTATAACTTGGTATACACCTTTGGTGTACTTCTGATGAGTTTCCTGGAGGTTCAAGAATGACTTCAGCCTATGCCTCTTCTTGGAAATGCTTTGATACGTTGGCACAAACACTGAGTAGAAACTTGCATGCAGAAGGGCTCCTCTTGTGTGGGGCAGGGAGGCCTCGGACAGAACAGAAAGCACAAACACCGCTTAATTGATCCTGCAGCATCGAGCGTCTGAGACGATGCGCTCTGAAGCACAACTCTGGCTGTTTGGGAAGAATATCAATAACCTGGCTGGCCTGTCAAAGAGCTGTGTGAGACGTGGCTGACAGCCCAAACACAGGCTGAACTGTGGCGTTGTTCTGATCGGAGCGTGACGCACAGCAGCAGAGAGCGTGCAGGTGTCAATGTCATTATGGCCACCCAATTTAACTGTGACACCGCACAAAGATCTCCATTGATGCACCAGCCCAGCTATTATGTCTCCCACAGATCTATTGGGAAGCTTGCATGTGCTGCGCTCATAAATCGAACCCATTCTCAGCTAAACTATGATCATGAGGACGTCAATAATGAACAAGACCAGACTTTTCTCTAACCTGCAGCACGGTGACAGTCTGAGTGTCTCTGTGAGTCAGATGGTTGAAGTGCAACAAAAGGCAGAGATGGGCTTCTGGAAACCTCTGCAGTCTGTTGTAGTTTACAGAGAGTGGGAGTGTTAGAGGTGAACGAGAGGAGTACAGATGAGTGACGGCAGAGAAGTGATGTAAAGAAAAATGGAAACGACCAAACTATTTTAAAGAATCAATACTGAGATATCAAAACACATGAGAGAAACGCAAGAGCTTTGGTGTTGTTGTGCAACGTATTGTGTAAAGTGACAGGAAATCGTGACCACAGATTCTTTCAAGGGACAGAAGAATATAAAGCTTTTGCAGAAAAAGAAGTTTAACCTCAAAAAAAGTTCCTTTTACGGTGGAATTCATTATGCAGCCGCTTCATACCTCTATGAGTCTAATGCTACATGATGCACATTCAGGAACATGCGTTTACCCCACAGTGTTCACACTGGACAAGCTGGGTGGGGCTTATTCTTCTTGTGCTTCCTTTTCTACTGTTTACTAGCCCGTGTCTGCCACCTACAGTTGGAAAAGACTTAGCGTCAAAGTGATACAAAGCTTGTAAATCTCGCTCCAGGGTTTTTCTTTCACGGTTCTGTTCTGACATAGGAAAGTCTTGGTGTCTTATCATTCCAGCCGGATTCAAATCACAATAATTAGTTTCTCCTCCATGATCAATTTCATCTCCCTGAAACGTATATTTCTGTGTGTTTCCATAAACTTTTCATTGAAAGTAGTCGCTTGAAAGCACATTGCAGAGGGCGGTGTAAACGTAGCTCCGGTAATCAGCAGAGTCTGTCTTCAGCGAAGGTGTGCTGCACCCATGTATCACCCCACCTGAGAGGGAATTCCTGCAGAAGGGAAGAGGCAAAGAAGCTAATGAATGTTTTATGTGTTTTCTGCAGAACAAAGAAACCAAACTGCCTTAGTTTCCTTTAGCTTTTTGTGCAAAATGAGCCATCAGGAGGAAAGGAGGAGCTCTGGATGAGCAGCAAATAGACTCTAAGTGTAGTGCTCCTGTAAACCAGCGACAGGATCCGTCTGAACGATTTTATCAGAAACTTTTATGGACATCATCAAGGCCTAACAAATGTGAAGGATGCATGCACTTTCTCCTGGAGAAGATGGTTCATTCATCTGTTTATTTTTATGTCCTGGTTTTCTAACGCTTCACTGCTTCTTGACAGCAGTGCGGCACATCTCAGCCCGCCCCGCTGCTAAACGCTGCACGGGTGGATGACATGTACAAGCCACACTAAACACACAGAGGAAGCTGCATTTCTGACGTTTCAGAGACAGGAATTGAGTGGCTGCTTTGGATCATCAATCTTTTCCACCTTCTTCATCCTCATGTTGTCTGCAGATGTTCAGTACCTGGCGAAAAGTTTCCAGTTTTCCTGTTGTGCTGACTCAGCCCCTTTAAGCTTCAAAAGCCAACAAGTGCAGAAGAATGATAAATAAAGACAGAGCCTAAAAAACATTTGTTGTATCTACTGTAGACTCCATTTCCTTTGAACTGTGTTGTTTGTTGTGCTTTGGGGCTGATGCAGGGAGCTCAGTCCAGACTGCCCTAATCCGGGACTGGCTCTGTTTGCTCCCTGTTAAGTAAAGATGGAGCGTGGAGGTAGGTGGTTTTTTGCAGCATTTAAACTCAGACTTTTGCCCTGTTGAAGGAAGGAATTCCTACAGTGGGTCATGCTCCTCTTCTCTGTGAGCGTGGACTGTTAACTTTGAAACAACCCAAGAGGCAGAGTGTCTTTATTCATAGATTTATTATGTGTGATGAATGACGGAAGGAAAACAGAGGGATAAATTTGTTGGTGTAAATTTGAAAAATCTAAGACAAGCATGTTGCAAATGATTGTTCTGTTGTTTTTCTTGGATTTTATTTATAGTGTGAAAGATTAACGAACCAGACGTGTGCACTGCTCCTTTATTTTGTCATTAGATACCTTAAAGAGTCCTGAAACACAGTCGGCTCAGATTTTGCTCAGAAGGACTGGAATATGAGAGGTTGTGTTTAAACTCCTGCAGGAAATCCTGTATCTGCCAAACACAGAGAAAGGATCAAGTTGTTTGTGTGTTGACACTCAGATGGATCAATGCTCTCAGAATCTGTTTTTCTACAGACGTTTCTAACAGTTGTAAAATCCCAGCTCGATGCCAAAGGCCACAACCTCGAAACTAACTAAGCTGGGGCTTATTTTCACCGTAAAATCCTGCAATCCATTTTTTATTTTACCCACAATGCACTCCATCACTACCAGCAGGGTTTTATGGGGGGGGGGGTTTGGGTCTAAAGTGTGAGGACTGATTACAAAGGAGTGTTATACTATAATACATTTTATTTCTAAAACAGCAGTAAAAATGTGTTGTAAACTTTCAAACGGGGTGAATGTCATCTGTTGCTAAAACAGCTGCAGGCCCAGGAGCATAAAGCCTGTAAAGATCTGTGTTTTACTGCTGTGTTCAGTGCCGTGGCTGTTTTAAAGATGACATAAATTCCTCACCGGGTAACTGTGAAGCATCTCTATTTCATGTTTGCCTGTCAGGACATGACAGCTACACACTCTTCATGCTTTGTCAGACTGTGTGGCCGAGCTCTGCTACGTCTTCCAAAAGAACAAAATCGTGCCGGTAAAATAGCTGATGAAGATTTCAAATTGGTGGATGTGGCTGTAAATGTGGAACAACTTTTCTTTGCGAGTGATCCCTTCACATTCTCAGAGCTGTCATGTGTTCACGACTTCTGTTTTACTTCAGGAACATCAGTAGAAGTTACCCCTGCAGAGAGAAGGAAGGTGAAGGTCAGGTGAGAGGAAGATGAAGGAGTCAGTGATGATGAGGTTCTTAATACCTGTGAAAGCGCTTCACGCTTCACATCCTCCAGGACTTTGTGCTCTTTGAGAAAAGCAGCAAAGATCTTTTAACAATTCTTCAGGTTTTACACTTTTACTCATACATTTTTTTAATCATTCATGTTTGAGTTATATTATTCAGAATTAAATTTTCACCAAGGCAGCTTCATCATTTATACATCTAGTTTTATCATTAGTCGGTGTTTCATGAAAACATTTTAGGCCTTTATTCTACAAATTCTGATCATTTTGATGATTCATTTATGGAAACATTTATCGTTATTGGTGCATTTATACTTTTATAATATATTCAGCCCATTTAGCATTTCTTTTTTAGTGTAATAGATAATTACTGCAGGATTTTATACAGATCCCTTCCATTTTTTTTATTTTTTTACCCTTTATGGTTGAGAGAGTTCTTCATTCATTAATCTGTTCTGATCTAAATCATAACTTAATGACAGCATAACCAGTGAGGTCTGTCCCATCTCTCCTGTGGTTCTGACTGCATGGGCAGGAGGAGGTTAGAGAGGGGGGTGTTGCTGCATCAGCAGCAGATCAGGTGTGGTTGGAAGGCCGGAGGTAAGCTCTGCTGCCCCCTCAGGGGATTCTGGGAAGCAGATGCTTCCACTCCTCTGGATGGAGTTCAAATGCAGAGCCCTTCCACAGCACCATCATCATCACGCAATAATCAAGCGTTCCTCACGGATGGTGTCAGCTATTAAAGAGAGGTTTTAATGTCTGAAGCTCTGCAGAGGTTTGTCCCGATTAGGGGAAAAACCTGACCGGAGACGCCACAAGCAGCCGCCTCCCCCCCACAGTCTGTTGTTGTTAAGGGAGAAGAGCATTTCGGAGAAGAGCTCTGCTTTGCAGCGTACTGGGAAAGCGAGGTCCTTGAAAAGCATTATGATGATTAGATGGAGCTCCCCGTGGGCTGACAGCAGTGATGGATGCGTTCTTCTGCCTCCTGGTGGAGCTCTGCCGGAACAGACCCGTTCAAATGCGTGTTTACAGACAGAAGGGGTTCGTTTGCAGACCGAACAAAACACACCCATCAAGGTTTTATGGGAAGGAAACGGCACCCGTGCCGTGATTTATTCTGAGGGCAGGTCATCAGAAAGTGTTACTGTCAGCAGATAAAGATGGAGGTGAACGTACAGACAAAGCTGGGCTTGGAAAGCTGAAGAAAAATCCTTCAGAGAAGCTTTATTTTGAAACTGTGGGGTCTTGAAAAGGTTGGACTTCAGTGAAGAACAGAGCGAGCCACGGGTGCAGGTACGAAGAGCAGACGCAGATCTGAGCGTCTGTGAGGAGAAGAGAACTCTTCAGACGACTGCATCAGAGCTGCTGCTCCTGCATGACTGCATGATTGACTGCAGCAGTCATGACTCTGTAGGCTGATAGGATGACGCTGCAGACAGAAAGCAGGAAATCTGACATCTGATGGTCAGCCCCCCCCCATTCCTGGGAAAAAAAAGCTGACCTGTCGTTTGAGTCAACATGGATTCAACGATGGCTTCCATCACATCAAGACGCCATTCAAACCGAAACAGACAGGACTTTGGCAGAGTCAGTTTAATCACATAGAAATCAAATAATCCATATCATACATTTTTACATAAATGAAAAATAGTTTTTAAATATTTACAGAGAATTTCAAGCTTTCACATTGCAGGGGAATAAGTAACTTATCAATTGGACAAAAGTGAATCTGCCGTCAGTGAGGATCTTAACCAGATGGTTCAGACCAAGTTCTGGTCGAAGACCCAAGAGTTACGGCTCAGATTCCACAAGCCTCAGGGAGGCGGGAAGCCATGAAGATCTTGAAGAGAAACACAGCAGTGTTTTGCTGTGTTTTGTAAAAGACATTTTCCCAAAAACCAGCTCCGATTTGTTCTGAACAAACATTTTTGTTCGACGTCTGGGGCTCTTGATGAAGGTGCAGAAAACACAAACTGCCTGTCAGATGATTTACTGTGAAGTCTTTGTTCACGGCCCTGCGACAGACTGGGGACCCGTCCAGGATGTCCCCTGCCTTCGTCCACGAGTGGCCGGGATAGGCTCCAGCAGCCCCGTGACCCCGAAAGGAAAAAACAATTGGTTTTAAAAGTAAATGAATAAATCTTAGTTGACTAGTTCATGTCAGCATTGACTGTATATCAGAACCGGACTGAGCGAGTGTGACTTCAGCTCCAACCATATTAAGTAAATTCAGTCGCCTTTTTTTTTTTTTTTTGCAATACATGCACCGCAGCGTTGGAGTCAGACGAGGTTAGTAAGCAGTGATTGGTCTGAATCAACTTTTTTGTGGCAACTACTTTCACCAATCAGGAGTGAGCTTGTTGGAAGTCCACGCCCCTTCCACTGAAAGCCAGCTCAGACAAATCTGTCAATCAAAGGTTGAGGACACCACATGCATTTAACGAGGCATCTGATTGGTCAGTTTATAATTTGAATACATTGCAGTAAAGAAAAAGATATACTGGAAAAAACGAGGATTATCAAGAATATGTTAAAAAAAGGTAGGAGAGTTAGAATGGTGATTTTGACAGTCACTTTGTCCAGTTCTCGTATACAGGCAACGCACGTCACACATACCTCCACACGCAAAATGAGGGAACATTTGTTTGGCTTTAAGAAAAAAAAAATTAAATGTAAAATGAAAACAGTTTTACGCTTTTGATGAAGCGAATTGTATTTTTTTTTTTAAAAAGCGAAATCGGCAAAAATCCAACGTAGTGCTGTGTGATCCAGGAAAAGTGTTGCACACAGACTGTATACACATGACAGCGGCTTTTCTTAGTGTTAAAGAAATTCAGTGTAAATGTAATATTAACTTATCTTATGCTAGCAGAAGCCTGGTTTAGACAAGTCTCTGTGTTAACGGTTGACAGGAAACTATTTGATTTTTCTGATCACGGCAATAAAAAAAAAGGGAGGGGGGCATTTTTAAAGCAGAAGAAAAGTTAATGGCACAGGACGGAAAGCCGATAATTAACATTAAGTTACATTATAAATAAATTCATCATTTAAGCACAATCCTTTCCCCGGATCAGCAGCTGATGCTGAAACATCTGCATGACCTCTTGGTGTCAGAATCAAGCAGAGAAGATTCGAATGTAAACATCTTTATGAACAAATAAAAAATATGAGTGAAGGATAGAAGAGCTTCTTCAAGAAGACGTTCTTAGTGTGTGAAGGTCTTATTTGCCGGAGCTAAATCCTCATTTTCTGCACCATTATTCAAATAAATTCATCATAATTAAACAATGTGATTTCCTGGATGAAGATCACACAGTTCTCTCAGCTTTTCAAGCTAAATCTGTTTCGAACCAACCTAAAAATGACCTTTTTTCCAGTTGAAAGCATCACATTTAAATCAGTTTCTCTAAAGACGTAAAACTAAATTAGTTCCAGTAACTAGTTGGTCTCGACACGTCTTTTACCTCCTGTTTTTACATGAGGCTCCAGTCCAGCCGACTTTAGTCCCTCTGCATGTTGTATGATGAAATTTTACTCAAAAACCCATCACTGCTGCATTTCTGGACTTCCCATGGCTAAATGGAGTAACTTGTTTTACGATGATTCTCTTTGTGACTCTGTCTGAATGTCATTTTTTGAAATCCTTGTGAAAAAGTGATGCTCTGTGAATCAACAGTCATGAAAACTGTTTTAACTGTTCCTCTTTACTCACATTAACCATTGAGAAGAGCGAACATTGGGTTAGGCAGATGGAAACAGCACAGCAGTAACAAACACCAGCACACGGGTTCAAGCCCCCAATGGGAGAAAAAGAGCATCCGCCCAGAATGACTATGGCTCCGTTCAAAGCGGTGAGGTCACTGATGACACCGGACCTTCAGGAACCCTGAGCAGACACAGCTGCAGCAGCAGCCATGGAAACCAGGACGGCTTTGGGTCAGCGGCCCACTGGAACCGCCCACAAACTTCACTTTCAGGAGTCCGTTTAGGAAAAGCATGCATGTTTTGTATTAAGAAGTGAGGGCCTCCTTGAAGGAGGATGAAGTCTCCAACTGCTGTTCTCCTTCAAACAGGAACTTAGTCCTCGACTCGTTTCAGTCACAGCTGAGGTGAAGATGTTCACGGTGCTCCGTGATGAGGGCTCCGCCTCCTACATTTAGTGAACCCACAGGGCCTCTCCTGTCACAAACCAGCTCCATGTTTTTTCCACAAGCTTCTTCATATCAGAGGCCAGCTCCGTCACAGACTTTTCCTTAGGAAAAATAAAGCAAACCTAGGGGGCAGTGCAGATCCGCCGAGCGGTGCGGCCCTGACGGATACCCGGAGGAGCATTTTCACACCCCCCTCGTCACTTGGGAGGAGACGGCCATATGGGGAGAGGGTGGGCCTCCGTGTTGAAGACGTACTTGTCTGGACTGAGCAGCTCCATGTCATCAGAGAAGAGCAGATACAAGTACTTCAGCGTCTCACCCAGAAAAAAACTCTCCATTTTGTCGCGGGGTCCAGGGTTGGCAGGGTCCCGGACATTATTGATAGATGTGTAGCCTCCATTCGGCACCTGCAGATAGACAGTTTTCAGTCAGAAGCTTTATGTCTCACCGAGAGGTCAACAAAGGTCAAGTCAAGCTCCTCCCCCACAGTCCAGCAGTTCCACATAAAACCACAGCACTTCCTGTGCGTCCAATAAGAAAAATGAAGACATGGAGTTCGCTGGTCCCTTCTCTCTCTTTGGTGAAGTCCCACTAGGATCCTCTATTTTTAAAGTGTTCCCAGTGGCCTTTTAAATGATGACGATGCTGTTTTTAGGCTAAATCATAAAACCTGTGTCGGTTTCTAGGACATACAGTGGGGGAAAAAAGTATTTAGTCAGCCACCAAGCGTGCAAGAGAGGCTCATTAATGTCCTCAACTATGAAACAAAATGAGACTAAAAATAAAAAACAGAAAATCACATTGTCTAATTTTAAAGAATTTATGTGTAAATTTTGGTGGAAAATAAGTGTTTAGTAACAAAAGTTCAACTCAACACTTTGTTATATACCCTTTGTTAGCGATGACAGCAGTCAACCTTTTTCAGTTAATCTTCACAAGGTTTTCACAAACTGTTGCTGGTATTTTTGGCCCATTCCTCCATGCAGATCTCCTCTAGAGTAGGAATGCTTTGGGTCTGTCGCTAGGCAACACAGACTTTAAACTCCCTGCAAAGATTTTCTATGGGTTTGACTGTACAGTATACTGTGATGAGAATTACAGGCCTCTCTCATCTTTTTAGGTGGGAGAACTTGCACAATTGGTGGCTGACTACCATAAATACTGTTTTGCTCCGTTGTTGTTTCTGCAGAGCAGCAGGAGTTTACCTCAGAGTTGTGGGCGAGGAGCAACCCCATCCCCCATTTTCCTCAATGTTTGCTGAGGGCTCTTTATGCTCTCTCCCCCTAGCTTACAGCCCAAACCTAACATTAGTGGTGCAATAAAAACGGTGAGCAATATTAAAGCTATCCAGCGGTACAGTTCGGATCCAGATTCCATCTCAGGAAACAAAGACGTTCATGGATCTAGTTGTCTGCAAGTGGATGCATCAGAATGGAGCGGAGCAGGGTATTTGTGGCCCGCCTAGCGTTTTTTTCTACACAACAGATACAATCTTTTTCAAACTGTATTTTTTCATCTGCTCCTAATTCACAATGATCTGAATATAGAAATGTTCAGAAATGTAGTTTAGAGCTTCGTTTTCTTAATATTTGTCCTCCGTTGTCAGAAAAATTCCACAAGAACATGATAAAAATACCAATAATAATCCCTTTGTACCGTTTTAAAACTCACTACAAAACACATGACGTGGGCATGTGAGGTGTGTTTGTACCTTTGTGTACTTGTTGAAGCTCTGCAGGATGTCCCACCCCCAGTCTCTGTACTTGGCGTTCTTGGTGAATCTGTACATGTAGAACAGGCTCTCCACGGTTTCTGGTCTCAGTAAATTGTGTCCATCTGCAGGCTAAAAGATCTGCATTTTAGCTTCATGTTTCGTCTAAAGCGACGGGTACCAGACGTTCTTCAGGAGACAGACGCTTTGTGACACATGATGAAAATCTCATGAAGAAAAAGCACAAAGAACCCAAAAGCACAGCCAGAACAGTGTGGACTTTTTAAACCACATACGGCTCTCCAGCATGGCGTTAGAGGAACAAAAAAAAAAAAGAGAGAATGACAACTGAATAAATATTTTTCAAATCAGAAATGGAAAAATTATGACAAGGCTTACTATAGACCAGGGGTCGGGAACCTATGGCTCACGAGCCATATATGGTTCTTTTGATGGTCACATGTGACTCGCAGACAAATCTTTAATTACACTTTTTTTTTTCATTAGATCAGTCCTTCTCGGCCAGTAGTGCGGTGCTTGGAGAAAAAAAATCTGCACCACTTTCAACAAACTGTCATCTATTATTTCACAGAGTTTGTAACAGCCTGCGAGCTGCCGTCCCTGCAACTGCGTGTTCCCGTCTCTGAGAAAGAGCTGCAGTTGCAGGGACGGGATATGTGAGGAAGAAGGGGGAGGGATTGTGGGCACAGGCAGCAAGGTGAATCGCGCAGGGATTGTCAAAACTTAAAACACGCTGCCCGTCACTCGCTGCAGCGTGTGAGTGTGTGTTTGGCTGAGTCTTTGTCACATCTACAGAACATTCAGACCTACGATCACGTTTAAAGTCTCAACACCTGCATGAAGCTGAAACTCACCACAGATCAACCAGACTAGACCATCAGCAAAACCAACATGCAGCACCAGAAGTTATAATAATGGTAAGAAATACTCATCATTTATTAGCAACAGCATAATAATGTTGTTCAAAAGAATCCACAGACTTATTACAGGGCTCGACATAGCCATTTGTCCGCTGGCCCGGTCCTGTTTTTCAAGCAGTGCGGACCACAAGACTTTATTTTTCATTTGTCCGCTCGGGCCACTAAAATATCTAACGGTTAATATATTTTTCACCTTTTTCAATAAAGTATATTTTGCGAAAACGTGTAGATTTACCTCGTGTTCATAATTTATTTTTTCTGCTAGTCCTGTGTTCAGACTTCAAGGGTTTCTATGGGAAACCTTTTATCACTCTTCTCCTTCTCTCCCGCCTGCGCGGGGCTTTCACTGCAGAGCACCACGCGGCACGCGCTCACTACTTTTTTTTTTTTCAAACTTTATTGAATGTAACAATTCAATACAAAACAATATTAAACAGCAACAACGAAGGCACTAGCCAGTGGGTTATTATTACATTCGATTATAAATCCGACGCCGTCACTGAAGAGAGACTGAAGCATGTCAGAGATGTGGAAGACATGGCAGGAATAGATGGGAATATGTTAGATGGAGTAATGGTTGGAATTAGTAGTGTAGACAGCAAGATATTGAATGAATGCATTGAAGATGAAACTGTATGCACTAAGCCAGTGTTTTTCAACCTTTTTTGAGCCACGGCACACTTGAACCTTGACAGAAATCCCGCGGCACACCAGCATCCCAAAAAATAGATAAATAAAAAAAAAGAACAAGCTCATAGTCTGTATTGATCTACAGCCCCTCTGCAATCTCACATGCATTTTTGTGATAATTGTTGCAGAAAAAGCTGGAAGCTGCAGCTGTTTTTTTCTAAAAGATGTATTAAAAATTAAGTCAAAAGATTCAAAAACTGTATGATGTGTGTTCGTTGTTTTAAGACGTTAAGAGGAGAGACTCATTGTCCGCTAAAACAGTCACTTTAATGCATCATGGGAGATGTAGTGCCGATAATCCGGTGACCGCGGAAAGACCCGCGTCTTTGAGCTTTATGGTTTTGTTCACTTGTTCCACAGTCTGATAACAGATTCTGTTGAAAGTTACAGCGCTAAAGACGAGCTTTGGCTAGTATTTTTCTCAGAACAGAGACTTTTTTTTGCGTTAAATCGAAACAAGGAAGTGAATACTTAAACCACTTCTGATTGGTCAGACTGATGACATGTGACTAAGCCTTCAAGAATGATTGGCGGAGACAGTTAAAGGGGCGGGACTTTTCCTTACACCGTTAAAGCTGCAGCTATAACTGTACCACGGGGGACCGTCATTCTTATTAAAGTGTCTTTAATAGAATCATATAAACACAAAGAAAAAATATTTTTACGATCTTTCATATTCTTAACTTCTCAGTGTTTTATCAGGGCCTGTTTGGATGAACAAAGAGCTGATTTCCTGGAGTTGGTAAATATTTCTAGATGATCAGTTAATGAGGGCAATTTCTCACGGCACACTTGACCATCTCCCACGGCACACTAGTGTGCCGCGGCACACTGGTTGAAAAACACTGGTCTAAGCTTTAAGCTGAAAAACAAAGAATCAAAGGCAACTCCAAATTCCTGAATCTCAGACTCAAATGCAGTATAATGTCAAACTACTTCATTTTGTTTTCTTTACAACACTGTAAGCAGTAAGTATTTCTAGTTAGCTGAATGATCTCAGTTAGACCTGCACGATATGAGGAAAACTTGCGATATGCGATATCAGAGATTAAAATTGCGATAACGATATAATTTGCGGTATATAAACAAACAGCAAAATAACCAAATAACCATTCCCATTTCATTGCAACAGTTTAAAAATTATACTCCAAATGACCCTCGTTGACATAGGTGACTAACATCTAACATAATAGCGTTCCACCTGATTGGTCAACAACGTGAAGGTGTCCATTTGATTGGTCAAATGCATAAAGGGATTTATTTGATTCGTTAAATGGTTCAAGCTGCCATTAGATTGTTTTAACACATTTAAGGTTTATGATTTATTGAGATATTTGCCGTCTTTTGCGATATGCATATTGCAGAGCTGGATTTTGCGATAACGATAAATTTGCGGTATATTGTGCAGGCCTAATCTCAGTAATTTATTTTTTATTTAATTTTTCAATTATTTAATTTAATTAAGTAACTAAAAAGTAAATGTAACTTTGCAACAGTAACAAAAAGCAGAACCTCAAGGCAGTCAGAGCAGAAAAGTAAATAAAACTTCTTAACTATTGATTACGAACAAATGTGAAATAGCAGTGATTAGAAGCAGCATGAAAACTTCTGAACTAGTGTTACCTGCTACACTGCAGTGCTCTCTTCAAAAAATCTGATACAGACTAGAGCAGATTATAGTTTGATATGGTCTATTTTCAGTCATTGAAAAGTGTATAAATAAGTGCTAGATGTCACCAGAATGCACCAAATTGCACCATATTAAAATTTTCCGGGGGGGCATGCCCCGGGACCCCCCTAAAGTTGCAAGCACCCGCGGAGCGGTGGGTCGCGCTGTGCGCGGTGTCGGGCCAGTAACTTTCAGGCTGGGCCAGTAGTTTTTGAAAGTTACTGGCCCTGTGGGCCAGTGCAAATTTCTGGGCTATGTCAACCCCTGTATTGTACTTTAAAAGTGTTGAAATGACATCAAATGCTCACATTCACTTGTATTTTCAGTTATAAACATTGTTGCAGACTGAGTTGGACTGGGTGGCTGTTGTTGGGTCACGTTCTAAATTCTGGAGTTCATTGAACGCATCAAGCAGAGATCTGATTGGCTCTCAGTTCTGTCCCTCAGCTTGTTGTTGGGTAGTTTGGACCAATGGGGTTCAGCTATGGGCCGAATAAGGGAAATAGGAGGACTGTTGCGGCAGTGAGAGAATAAGAAGTTGGGAG
Source organism: Oryzias curvinotus (assembly GCA_023969325.1). Classification (NCBI taxonomy): domain Eukaryota; kingdom Metazoa; phylum Chordata; class Actinopteri; order Beloniformes; family Adrianichthyidae; genus Oryzias; species Oryzias curvinotus. Next base: position 26,803,422 of record CM043709.1, on the reverse strand, counting down.
AAGTGCTCTGAGCGGGAGAGATTGAGGAGTTGCTGAATTAGTTGTATGGCGTTGGCTACGGCCTGCAGTAACCAGAATGAAGAACCTTAAAAGAGGTTAAGTCTCTGTGGCTCAGTGTGGGAAAGGGACACTTCAATATTGGATGGCTCTTTCGAAAATACATTTATAAATATGTGGCGTTTATGGCTCTCTCGGCCAAAAAGGTTCCCGACCCCTGCTATATGCAGACCCTTCCAAATAATAAGAATATCATTAAAAAGATATGTTCCTCTCCCTAATTCCAATTAAAAACTTAAGCTTTCATAGAATATAGATTCCAGCTCCATTGTTTAATTGAATTCAAGTATTTATTATTTACTTTCTTACATAATTGGGGTTCTATCTCATAAAACCAACAAAAACAAGATTTCAACAAATTAAAATACTGTAGAGAAATCACCATTTTCTTGTTTTTGAACCAAACGTAATGTATTGAACGACCTGTGCAGGTGCTTTGAGTTAAGTGGAGGATTTCATTCATTCATTCATGACCTCAACAATTTCTCCACAGTATTCTCAGTTGAAATCCTGTTTTTGGGGGCTTCGTGAGCTAGAACCCTGATTTATGATAAATAAATAAATAAATAAATAAATAAATAAATAAATAAATAAATAAATAAATAAATACTACAAATAAAAGAGACAGTGGGTTTAAATAATAGAATGGAATTACAAAAATGAATACACCTTTTCATGATATTCTAATCTGTGGGAAAGGGTCTGTATTTATTACTCAACAACATCTTCCTGGAAAAATATTTTCAGATGATAATCAAAAAGAACTTCTTTTTCCTTTGTTACTTTATAAATAATTTACTCTGAAAACCTAATCATAACTCTAAACATAAGTGAAGCAGATAATTGCAATAATTATGTACTAAGACAGGTTACGTAAAACATAATTGGGGGTCAAAGTGTATAAGTCTATTTCTTCTTACTTCCATTCAAGATATTAATCAAAACTCTTCATCAATCGCTATATGTAATGGATTCAATGTGTCGTGTGTTCGGTATGTATAAGAGCAAATATGTCTATGATTAGGAGCTATTATAATGTCAAGAATATCCCTTTATATGATTACACGGTAGATCAAGACTGACATGAAAACTTCGCTTCAACGAGTGAAACAAGTTCAGGAGGTTTCTGCGCTCGTCTGGTTTTTTTTAGCCTCTAAATGTAAGAAACATGCATCGATTTTAACAACTGCTATCTGGCTACATTTCAATACAAGCGGCTCGTGGCCAAACAGCATTGAACAGAGATAATCTCCTGATCGTTCAAAAGCGGCTCGTTGGCTCCGGGTTGCTCATTAGAGACGAACTAAAGCTTTCATTGACCAGCGTTTGTTTTGTTCATTCATGGAATAGAAATGAGCTCTTTAAAAGGATTTGATAATTATATCTGAGGATGATAAAAGCAGCAGCGGAGCAGAGAGAAAAATACACACCGATAAGAAGAACATGACTCTTTCTAAAAACAAAAGAAACCCTCAGTATTGTTTTTAACCTGTAAGGTGTTCTCATGGATTTTGTTCACTTTATATCGTTTTTAGAATACGTAACAATATATGCAACAACTTTTAATTTGTTTAATTAACTAAAATCTTTTAATGCGCTTCATGTAAAGAGAAGTAAAAGTGAAATGTAAATTTTGTAAATCTCTTATTTTGAAACGATTTTCTCTATACTGAAGCATGCAAGTCACCTTGACAACAACATCCTGGCCAGCGCCGCCCTGCAGGCTGAAGTGTGCGATCTCTGGACTCAGCCCGGTCTCCATCTGTTTGTACATTTGGTAAACAGGTCTCCATGAGCTGCACAGCTAGATCCATGTGGTCTCCTGGGAGACCGTTGTGGACCCCCAGAGCCAGAGTTCCAGGCAGGAAACACACCAGGTGATCCTGTGGAGCAGCCATAGACAGAGAAGCTGTCAGGAGACAGACAGCTGATGAAAGATGGCAGAAGATGAGGGGAAGGAATTCGGTGGGCTTATTCATGAAAGAGGGAAGCTGACTATGTATAATTCGGTGGACGGAGTCTGATTCAATAAGGCGGTCATTGGCTGCGTTCAGGAATTAGTGGGTGCTGCGGCTTTTAACAGTGGCTTACAGGCTGGAAACTCCAAGGTCACTCATTGGTTTTCCCGAAAAAAAAGCCAGGAGTGAATTATCAGGATTTTCTGGCTGCATTATCATTCACTGTTAAACTGTCCTTGACAAAGACACCGGAGCCCCCGGCTCTGCCGGTGCAGGATGTGTACCTGCACAAGTTTACTTTGCAGAGAGCTGAGCTCTTCCGTTCAGGATCGGTGTGAAAAAGGCGGATGACCCATTTCTGTTTGCATTCAAATATGCAGCCAGCGGACAGATTCTTCTTTTTCTCTCATCTCAAGAAGCGCTTGCGCGTTGAGCTGAGGTTTGTCCTGATAAGCAACTTCTACGTCCCTGAAATTGAACCCAGAAGTGCGGGAAAGATGAAGGAGAAACGTTCCAACCATCTTGGCGCTGAAGCGGTAGTGAGACAACTCTCCAACGATGGTCAGCCTGCTGGGTCCCGTCTGCCTCACAAGGTGCTTTTTCACCCCCTCTATGGCCTGCAGGTAGTCCTCCAACAAGCTGCACAAACACAGAGGACAGGGGTGGGGGTATTACACAACAACACAACTAAAAAATCCAGGAAAAGTCAAAAACCTGGGCTTGATCAATCCTGACTCCATGGACTGTTCTTTTTGTGCTAAACCCTTCGGGTGTTACATTTATAAAATTATCAATAAGGTACATACATGTATTAATTTTCCTCTTAATTTTTGAAAGGCTGAAACAGTAAGTCGCAAAAAATATCTTCAGGTATAAAAAAAAAAAAAAAAGTCCTGCCGAAGGGGCTAAAGCTCTAAAACAACTATAATCTTTTCTGGAGCTTAACCAATTATCTGACAAAAAATCCTTGATAAGTTCAATTAAAACTATGCACTTTTACTATAAGAACCCCCACAAAAACATAATCCATTTGATATTTTGTCTTCTCTGATTTTAAACCTTGTTATTTCTATGCTGGACAGAAACCCAGAGTGAATGAGTGAATTACTGGTCCTCCGTCTTTCCGCCCTGGATCCACTGTTTGAGCAGGTATTCATAGTAGCTGTCTGCTCGGGCGCCCAGAGTGAAGACTCCTTTGTGGCTGAACTGGCCACTGTTGGTGTTGATGAACATGGGCACCAGGCCGTCATGTTTCCCCGGCAGCTGGTGGACCAGCTTTGATACTTCATTCACGACCCTCCTGGAAAATGAAGACAGGACAACATCCGTAGGGAGAAAAATCAGAGCTGGTGATGCTGAGGATGCCTGAAAGTCACATCATGGAGCACAGAGCTGAGACACAATTTGGCCGATAACTGTCCACCTCAGAGTGTTGGTCAGCTGATCTTAATGTTAACGTTTCAATGAACTCAAACCTCCATCTGGACATAAACATGTTAGTTCTCCGCCAGTCAAATAACAAGTTGAAACTCAATTTCCTGCATGTGAAGCCCAGAGAGCGAAGGGTTAAAAAGATGACTTAAGCTTTAAAAAGGTATCAGAGTCAGAAAGAAATGCAATAACTTTGAAGTCACTTGAAATGTATAAACTCACAGAAGAATTTAAACAGAACCAAAAAGACCGATGTACGAACACCATACTAAATAGCAAAAGGGAATAGAAGTTGAACCACCTAAAAAAAAAAAAAGTAGTGCCTTGTTTATCGTGGGAGTTACGTTCAGGGCTGAAACTAAGCCGCTACGGTCCGGTACTGTGTACCGCTATAAGATCTGGTGGAGGACCGGCGTACCGGCAGGAAGATCAGCTGTGCGGCGGCTCTATGCTGCTTTAACACTTGCTCAAAAGCAGCTGCAGGCTAAAACTGTGAACCAGGCAGAACTTTATCACATCATTTTAGCGTCTCAGTGGTTTTTAGTGTCTCATCATCGCTACGTGATGTGATTTACGACCCTCTCTCCTCTCACACTTTCCGCTAATTCTGTCACTTACCTAAACAAACACATTGAACTGCGCGACTTGGAGGGTACCCTTAGATTTGATGTGTGCGATCTCTCAATTCACTCACAGTCAAGAAGGCAGATTATATGCAAGCTAGTTTGCAACGGGACAGAAAAAACAATAAATGATTCCTACAGTCTTTACAACACTACTGTGATCAGTAGTTCAAGATAAAACCTAAGAGCAATTAATGTATATTTGAAAAAGGACCAATGCAGAGGAAGATTGTTTAAGAAGAAGATTGCAGTGAGGATGAAGATGTAAAAGCTAAAATAAGTAGAGAAGAAGAAAATGAGAAAGGAGGGCATTTCCTGCATGCATCACGTTCTTTAGTACGGAGCCCCTAAAGGGCCATTAAAGACAAAAAAATTTGGAAGTAAAAAAAAATTGAACTAAAAAAGAAAAAGGTCTCCAACTCTGGCAAGTTAGAACAAGCTACAGCTAACTGGTGAGCACCCGATACTAACTGGTGCGCACCTGTTAGTATTTTTTTTTTTTTACTTCAATCTTTTATTTTACTTTCAAATCTTTTTTTTTCTTCAATCGCCCTTCAGGGACTCCTTACTTAAGTACAATAATTAGCCGAAATATTTTTTTTTACATGAAGCTCTGTCAACATTTTTACTTATAGTTAAGATTTATTCTTGACATGATTCAAACCAAAGACGCCTTCGTGGTAAAACAGGCACAAAATAAGCCCCGCCCCCTTAGCTTTCAGGGGACTGTTTAAAAAACTGCTAGAGGTGGGAGAACTGGAGGAACGACTGCATACCAGCTGGAAGATGCTTCATTAAACGTAAAAAATACTCCAGCAGCAAATCACATCACTGAATTACAATCTGAACATCAACTTTATAGACTCTTGAATTTATCACATTCACTTTAACAGAAGATTTAGAAAAGGCTATAAAAAGTGTGACGTCTCATCACAGCGCCTCCTGCTGTCCTGACCTGGTACTGGGGGTCCTGGGTGAGATGGCTCAGCTCTCGAAACTCCAGCTGGATACTTGTGACTTCCGCCACTGTGCTGTCCGCCGTCCACCTGGGGGGGTGTGCCGTCCCCTTCCCGATGTTGACATCAGAGTACGGGATCTTTGAGGGGGTTTTGAACGCCGGCATCAATCTGGAACCAGGTCTTTCTTTAATGGGAGAAAAACTTTCATTAAGTCTACTGGTAATAATCTGCGTAAAAGGACATCCGAGTTTTGGTCAGAGGAAGTTAGAATCTTTTGTCACTTTCGTTTAAAATCTGCAAACAAAATTTCTTATTATCTATAACAATATTTTACATCAACACATGCTGGTATGTATTAAGGGCTTTTTATAGTTAAACTGTGTAAATCGTCATGTTTCTGTGAATGAATTACTATTCATATTTAAAAGTAAAAAAGTACATAAAACGCATAATGTGACATGTATAATAAATATATAATGGATTTCTTAATGTATTATAGCCTTATGACTTTTTATTTACCTTTTCCTAGTTTTTAACTCTATTATTATATTCTTTCCATATTTATTCTATTTATTTCCCATTCAGTATTATTTTTCTTTAACGTGTGGCGTTTCTTATCCATATTGACTTGTGACTGAACTAAAGAACTACCACCAAACTCACAGCTTTCTCTAGAAAGACCGGCTCTCCTGTTAGGTGGTAGGCGCTGAGCAGCCCCCCCAGGACTCGGATGGTGGTTTCAAAAAGATTCACGTCCAAGTTCTTGTCGAAGGACAGCTCGTTTCCACCCAGCTCTTTGCTTCAGCAAATTCTGCATCAGGGGGATGAATCACAACAGGAGACGGGAAAACCTTGAGAACGCAGAATAATGCATCTGCAAAAGCCCGCTTGACGGGAGATGATGGAGTGGTGGAGCGAGGCCTGCAGAGTGGGACTGCGGTTTGTTAGAAACACCCGTTTTTACAATGACATTACTGCTGAAAAGAAAAATAAAGCTGGGGTGTTTTTAGCGGAACATTTATCTCCTGTCCGCATCATTCAGCAGAACAAAGTGAAACTGCTGTGAAGCCAGCAGCTCAAATGAAGCCGTTACCTCATTCAACATTTCATCATCCCTTTCATCCAAGCACTTTAGTGTACTCCATTTTTAAAAACCGAGTCTTCCTCCTGGCTTTGCGCTCCTCCCCCTGAATCAACCACATGCACATGCAACGCACGTGACCGAAGTGTTTTATGCTGTTTTTACCTTCTTTCAGGCCCAGAATCCACATGGTGTCCAGCGAGTCGATGAGCGTCAGCCCCAGCCCAAACCACTCGCTGAATGACTGGAGATGGGCTTGAGCTCGTCGTGACCCCACGCATATTCCTTATAGCCTTTCCACGCGTGCCAGGCGTCACGCACCGCCTCCAGTCTGCTGACATTCCCAGAGGACACTGAGGAAAATGCAGAATGGACATCAGTGGAGATATCCATGAGTCCGTTCACCGCAGACTCTGAGGTTCGTTTCATTCCGTTTCAAATGTGATCAAATTAAAGTCACTTTTCTGTTGTTTCTAAATCTACTTTCTTTGGTTCAGCTTCACGTGAACACAAACACGCATGAACAAAACCTAATGGAAATAAACCCACAGAGTAAACTGAAATAAAATCAAACTCACCAAAGAAATACAAATCTGACTCAAATTGACACAACCTTTGATTTGTCGCTCAAAAGAATCCTCCATTTGCAAAAAAAAAAAAAAGATTTCAGTGTCAGCAACAGACTGGCAGCCTGTTCAATGTGAGCTCTGCCTTCACCCAACGTATCTGGGTTTGCTCCAGCCACCCCAAAGGGATTCAGCTGTTCAGTAGATGGATGGATGTTATTTC